>JBAMDN010000920.1:0-52496 GCA_037074945.1 Tetracladium marchalianum
AGATTCCGGAGAAGTATGATCCAACTGCATCTTGGGTAAACTCTACAGCCCAGACTCTCAACCAAGGATTTGATAACATTGCGCCTCTTCTGCCAAAAACAACTTATTCAGCAGCTCCTCGTCGTCTTCCTCCACGTTCTGCTTCTGCTCCGATTCCAGAGGAGCCATATCAACAACGAATGGCGTTCCCAACTACACTCCCTACGCATCCTGCATTCCATGCCGGCTTACCATCCAGTAACCGAAGACGCACCCAAGATCCTAGACCTCAAGGAGACAATTCATCTGTAGGTCGCGTCAGTCGAAGTGGGAGCCCAGCTTTCCCAGTCAATAACTCCATGGGTGGAATAGATGAGACACTTGAAGCAAGCAGTCAACCTATCAACCATCTAAATGATAACCTGACTCCTCCACCGCCACCACCAGCTCCACTTCCACCAATGCTCAGGGAGTTGCAACATCTCGCCGCGCCCCCTCCACCACCGCCTGCCCCTCTTGCGCCACTCTATGGTACCCAGAACACAAACTCCATGGTCTCGGGTGTATCTTCTGGAGGAGGATCCGGAGTAATTGAGATTGTGATGGATGACGATGAAGATGAGAAGTCAGACATTCCAGTCATCGACGTTTCTTCTCTCCCGCAGCCGCTTTCCCAGGGCCCACCCGTCTCAATGGCGAACCACAACCGTGGCAGGAGCGAGAATGACAGCAGCATTTCAGGAAGGTTCTCACGGGCAGCTGAACGCCTTCGAAGCGCCAGTCGAGGACGAAATGTCCCTCCCATGGCCGATCGAACCAGATCACCGCAGGAGTCTCCATACGAAAGTGTACCCATGTACTCACCTAACCGAACACCAGCTCAGAACATTGGAAGTAACCAGAGCATGGAGCGTCACCCACGAGAGATCCGTGCAGCCATGCAAGAGGGAGGAATGATCTAGTCAACCTCCAGCTGGATTCCTCATACATCAAATGCATATATACCACTCAAACATCATATCGGCGTCTCCTATTTTTCAATCATCTACGTTTTTCAGCAGCTCTCCTTCTCATTTCGATACCCTTCAACTTCGCTTCAAACTCAAGGACTCTTCAAGGGTCATTATTGCATTCAAAAGGAGGAATTTTTTTTTCCATTTCACTGGGACCAATGCAGAGAAAGATCAGATAAAAAGAAACATACGCACACACAAAGACACACATTGTCAGGTGAAGGAAATGAAACCATTTATTTAACGATTTAACGACTTATTTCCTCACTGTCTTTGTTTATCTCATGCATTTCATCATTGTCAGACGGTCCGAATCTTTAGGGTTTTTGTGCTTTGTTCTAGCTAGGTAGCCTATAATCTGTTTATTGCTTTCTCTCTCTCTGTCTTTGCCTTTGAATTTTAGTCTACAAGTACTTCAGAAGAGAGAGAGCACCAGCAATAACGAGCGAAAGAAATGGCTGGCCATGGACAAGAACAGAAGACAGATCCAAGACGGCGGCGGATCAAGGGGCTTTGGATTAATGAGGTGGTGAAGAAAGGTGGGAAAGGAAACCAAGGAAGGGGAGGAGTAAACTCTGTTGTTTGTGTTTATTTCTTTATGCTAGGCATCTCTTTGATTTGATGTTGATTGATGGATTGGAGAAGAACAAAAGCTCTCATATATTTCTTGCCTCGCGGCTCGTTATCTCTTGATAGTTTTCGCCTTTGTAGTCCTTCTGTTTAGATAATGAGATCCTCCTTTTTTGATCACTTGAATTTGTATCTTTTGACTTGACATTCAGATGTGTGAAGTAAGTATGTGAGTCCATCAATAAGTGAAACTTGTGGACGCAGGCGCTTGACATTCTCAACAAGCAAAATATACTACCACGAGAGATAGGAGCCCATAGATAAAGCTGCCCATTAAATAGACATCTGCTAATTTGCAATACATAATTTAATCTAATCTAATCTGAGAGAGGACAAAAAGACATAACAATGCCAAGCGAAGAAAACGGGGAAGATTCTTCCGAGGAAGAGAAGGGTTGCAAAAAAAAAAGGTAAAGTTGACGCTCAACCCAAACACTACACCCAAACCTAACAACAAGTGTATTCCAATGCCGCCACACCACGGTGAAGAATTCTCTGCAGAGTGAAACCTCCCTCAAGAAGTGGTCTTCATTGCTTAGGGCCCCTGAGTCCAGCATCGTGAGTTACCTACACGAGTGGGGAACCACCGCCATGTTCGAACTGGGCACTGTTGAAGGTGGTCTTGCGACCGAAATGGGAGAAGTCTTATGGGATCTTGAAGTCTTCTTCCTTTGTGACCATTACAGCCAAAAATTGCGACGCTCATTTGGCATTATATTGGCATATCGAAGCTTGAGGATAGGAAAGGTTCTGATTGGCTGATCAGAGGCTTGGCGCACCCTTGCCGAGGTTGGACCTCATGCTTCCAGGCTCCCTTGCTCCTATCTGCTCCTCGTCTCGAAACTTATTTCAACATGACAAACTCATTGCTTTGAAACTTATTCAGGATGAATTACCAAGTCTGATGAAGTTTTAACGTCTCATATCGACTCCAAATTCTGGTCAGAAACATATGTGTGTGTGCTCAAATAAATCTCCATTTGTAACAATTGGTCACTTCAATATCAACTGCCTCATGACACCGCGATAGCTGGCGCGCCCAACGCCCTTGTTCTGACGCGTCGCCCCAAATCCCCTCTCTCAGTACACCACCTCTCTATTCATTCCTGTCGTTCTATCCTGTCTCCCTTCTTCACTTCAAAATCTTCCAAATTGTCTCGACTTGATATATTCATTTTCACACGAAACTTGCGAAAAAGTAATGATGACTGCAACTACCTCCCCCTCCCTCACCACCCTCCAAGACGAGTGGAAACTTCTCTACCAAACCACTCTCCCAGCCGCCGCACGTGCAAAAACACTTTCTCAAGTACGTCTGTCTACACCCTACTCCCACTCCCACTCTCACCCAGTAACGCCCCAAAAACTAACAAATCCCTCCCTTCATAGCCTACCTGGCCAGTCCACAACGACCACTGTTTTGCGCGCATAATACTCGACACTACCATTGGAATCTCCGAACCCTGGACAGCCAAAATTAAATCCCCAGCCTACAAAAACATGTCTGAGGAGCAACTGGAAAGTTGTATACAGCTTGGGAAGAAGATCTTGGATGGCGAGGTCGATTTGGTGGAGCTGGATGAGGGGAGTTTGGAGATGCGTGGGAAGAAGAGTAAGGTTAATAGTAAAGGAATGAAGAATGGGGTGAAGAAGGTGGTAGCGCAAGGAGATGATGGTAAGAAGGCAGGAGGGGAAAATCAGGTCACCTCCAAATATTTCACCAAGCGCGCGTTGGGAAAACGGAAGAATGGGGAGGTGATAGAAGAAGAGCAAGAAGAAGACAACGATCAAGAGCAGTATGCGCACGAGGATGAGGTTTGTGATGATGATGAGTCGACATCCAGAACTACAACTCTTCCAGTCCCAGACCACAAGAAGCAAAAACTTCCCAACACGTCCTCCTTATCCTTTTCCTCTAGCATATCACCCCTCTCATTACCAAAAGAAGTTCGACCCTACCTGACCAAGATCCAAAATTGCGACAAGACCCCCTTTCAAAAGTCCGTCCTCCTCCTGATCTGTCAAATCCCAAAGGGCAAAACAACAACTTACGGCGCCATCTCAAAACACCTCTCTTCGTCGGCGCGCGCGGTCGGGAATGCGCTGAGGAACAATCCGTTTGCGCCGCAGGTGCCTTGTCATAGGATATTGGCTACGGGTGGGGGTCTTGGGGGATTTCATGGGAGTTGGGGGAGGAAGGGGGAGAAGGGATTGAATGATGATAAGAAGTTGGGATTGTTGAGGGGAGAGGGTGTATTGTTTGATAGGAGAGGAAGGCTGGTTGGGGAAGTTTGGACGGGCTTCAAGTAGTGCAAACGTGTGTGTGATGGGAATATCAACCTTTGAAGTCAAAAGAAACGAGTTTAAGTAACGAAAGGTACTTGACAAGATTATTGCTCGGTAGAAATGAACAAACAAATCCTGGGGACGCCTGATAGTGAAAAGCCAAGGATAAGACCGCTCTGCTTTTGAATTGATCTATCTGCATTTCGTAATGAGTTGAATAATATCCCACCCATTCTCTTGTAATGCCAAAAGTCCCATACGAGAAAGTTCCATGCAAATGCACCCTGGGCCGTTCGTTAATCCACCCTACTATCCGTTCATTTCATTGGGTAGTCGTTAATCAAACAAATACGTTGGTCGCTTAAGCAGCTACCTCCTCGGTGATCAACTTTGTGATCTTACCAATGGCAATGGTTTGTCCCTACTTAATGTTAGCGATAGTTCGTACAGAAGAATTTGTTGACTTACTTGATCACGAAGTGTGAAACGACCTAATTGTGGGTAATCTTCAAACCTTTCCACACACACGGATCCTGCTCCACCAATGACTTCCATGCGAGCAATGATGCTATCACCTTTCTTTGCGTGAGATGGTGGCACCTTACTCTTTCGGTTGGTGCCTTTCTGCAGCTTATGTAGGAGCGCGGCAAAAGTGACCTCTTCGATGGCAGAGTGGACGTGCATGACACAGTTGAAACCGGCCGAAAGAATACTCTTCAAGTCTAACACGCGGATTTGAGCTTCAAAAGCAGCAACGTTGTGAACAGGACGCTTTGGCGAACAAAGCACGAATCCTGGAAGGATATCCTCTTCTTCGATACCTCGCAGGCGGATTCGAACTTGATCTCCGGATTGTGCGACATTGATTTCTTCTTCCGTTTCACCATAGAGAGCAGCAATTTCGACCTTCTCTCGGTTAGGCATCATGATCAGAGACATTCCCTTTTTGCAGACACCAGCTTCGATTTTACCTTCAACAATAGTACCCATATCACGGTATTTACCGTTGATGGGCATCATGAAGGGAGCGTTGATCTTTCGCTCCAAAGTCTTCATGTTGTCGAGATATTCGAGAAGGGATGGTCCATCATAGAATGGGCATATTCCCGGTGGAATTCGGTCTTTAATACCCAAAGTCTGCTGGGCAGCAATTGGCATGAAGAAGACATCGGTCTTGAGGTTGTAGCCAGTTCCCTTCAAGAACTGAGCGAGTTTTGTTGTGCACTCAGTGTATCGCTTCTCAGACCACTCAACAGTTGGATCGTCCATCTTGTTGATAACAACCACCAATTTGTTGACACCTTGAGTCTTCGCCAACATGGCGTGCTCACGGGTTTGTCCTCCCTTCTCGAAACCAGTCTCATACTCACCCTTTCGGGCAGAGATGACCAAAATTCCGACATCTGCTTGAGAGGCACCACCAATCATGCTGGGAACATAAGTTTTGTGGCCAGGCGCATCCAAAATACTGTAACGCCTCTTTTCGGTCTCGAAAAATCCACGACCAACTTCCACAGTCTTTCCCTTGGATCGCTCTTCCTTGGTCAAATCCAAAGCCCAGGACAAATACCAAGTCTCACGGCCCAATTCCTTCGCTTCTTTCTTGTTCTTTTCCATTGTTCTCTCATCTACCATGCCGGTTGCATATAGAATTGATCCACCAAGGGTTGACTTTCCAGCATCAACATGGCCAATGAAAATAATGTTGACGTGCTCTTTGCCATAGATTTCTTTTAGTGTTTCGTCGTCTACATCAGCAGCCTGCTCCTGCTCGACAGCATCTGCTGCACGGGCAGCTGCTTTCTCTGTCGCCCGAGATGGACTGGATCTGCCCGATGAAGGCTCTGGCGAAGATTTGCCACTAGCACTGGCATCTTTTCCGGTTTTTTCAATCGCCTTTGCTGCTGTCTTTTTGGCTCCAGCTTCAGGAGTTTTGTCCGCGACCTTTTCGGCAGGTTTGCTAGCAGCAGCTGGTTCTTTCTTTGGCGCTGGGTTTCCAATAGACAGAACCTTGGCCTTTGGCTTTGAGTCCCCTCCGATGCTCAGAACCTTTGGTGCTCCTCCTCCAATGCTGAGAACCTTTGGTGCCCCATCCTTCACTACAATCGGCTTGTTCAGATCAGAGGATGCCGATGAACCTTCTGCAGGTCGTTTGGCGATTGTAGGGGTTTGTCGAGGAGCTTGCTGTGGCTGTTGTGCAGCAGCTTGAGGTTGTTGGCCATAGCCTGAGTATTGTTGTCCTAGGTGAAAAGCCGAGTAAGCCAAATATTTCAAAAAATGGGTGCTCAATGGGAGGCCAGACCCCTTGCAAAAAGCAGACCATCACATACCGTATTGTTGGTTATATCCACCTTGATTGTACCCTCCCTGGTTGTATCCTTGGTTGTAGCCACCATACCCTCCTTGCTGATACTGGTTGTAGCCTTGTTGCCCATATGGAGAATAGCCATAGCCCTGGGGTTGTTGGTATTGTTGCTGATCATATCCCATATTCTGACCATAGTTCTGCTGGTACTGCTGGCCAGGCTGGAAAGATGCTGCACCTGGCGTGAACGAATTTGCGCCAGGTCTGAAAGAAGCCCCTCCTTGTTGTGGCTGCTGTGGGGGATTGCTGTTGAGGTTCACATTCTGAGTTTGGCGAGAAAGATCATCCTCCTGCGCCGAAGGGTCATTCTCCCAAGAATCGAGGTTCGACATGGTGATCTCGTGGGTTGATGTTATTGATGTGATGGTCGTCGGCCAGTGGGGTTGTGGTGTGCAATTATTTATCAAGGTTGGCGGGGTCCTTTTGGCGATTTCCGGCTGCGCTTAATACTAGTCTAGTGCTGTAAAGAACCCCAGCCCCAAGACGTCAGAGACTCACTCACAGAGGCCTGATACCCACCTCGGGCTGGGCAGTTGATGTCGTGAGTCAAGAGTGACGCTTTGCGCCGTAACGTGATGCCTCTATAAGGGGATAAATGAGTGACTGGGCCGATTATCAAATCAAGTCATCTACTTCGGAGTGTGCCTGAGTTTGGAAGATGAAGAACAAAGCCCGTCCTGATGCATTCGTTGATGCTGAATTATGACATTGAACACCATAAAGTTCAGCCGTAGCTCTTCTCGCTTGGCCACCGTACTGTTGAACATCGTGACTCCACCACATCAAACGCGGTTGTTGACTTCCTCTTTACATTTTCACAACAAAGATAAATAGGATTTCCAGTCTCCTTACATCTTCGCCTGTCGTCTTGACCAGGGCAGACTCGGTCTATCATCGTCTTCGCGGCCATGGACGCTTTCCTAGGCAAGGTACGAGGCATTCATGCTTCACTATGAAGAGTAAACAACTTCGTTTGAAGGTCACGTGCTGACGAGATGTAAATCACAGATCACCCAGCATGCTATGAACTATGCCATCAGGTGTGTACGATGGTGGTGGCCTGCATATCGGCTCTATAGACTCGATGCTGACAAAATTTCAGATCTGGCGTCGGTATCACCGCTTCTTTTGCCATCAGCCAAACATCGAGGCTCTTGAGGGTCAGTCATTCATTCCCACCTGTGTAGCCATATTGATATTACTATACTAACAAGCATGAAACACAGACCGTGGATGATAATGGCGACTACCGCGAGATTCAGAGCCTACAGCACAGACTAGACAGCAAGATAAAGGTATGTTAGCTGAGGTTTTTTTTTGCATTGACCATGGCTTAGCAAATGATTTGACAGGATACTAAATTGAAATACAGATAATTTCTCCTGCGATAGATATGATCGAATTAATGTAAGTTTTTCTTACATGGCCTTTCATACAAACGCTAAAACCGCAAAGCTCTGCTCGAGGTAATACTACACTAGAGTCGGCAGTCACTCTAACGAAAGCACTTCGCTGGGACATCCAAGAGCTAGGTGTTCGTCTGGAAAAGGCAGCGTCGGCAGAAGAACAATCGAGAAAGTCTAACACCAAAGCCAAATCTCGGGCTGCTCATGAATTGGAATTACGCCAAATCATCTTGGATATTCAGAAGTTACTCAACCGGATTGAAGATGCTGTTCCTCTGATCAACCTCGCAATCACTACCTCGGGTGCAAGACTGTCAACAATTCTTCCAGCATCTGTTTCCCCATCGAGATTGCTACAAGCCAGCACTTTTCTCACAGCTGGAGATACTCAGTATACCATGAGTTCTGGCAGACCAATCCAGGTTGGGCCTGCGTTCACCCTTTCGCTGTACATGCTCTTTTCCGGTCATGCACGCAAATTGTATGAATCGGACACATCAGCCAGAGATACAACGTGGAAGGAGGTAATTCACAAATCTAGAGTTCGACTGATGAGAATTCCAATCGAGAAGGAAGAAGACGGAAGCGTTCTGAAGTCAATAGAGACCAGCGAAGAGATCCCAGTCGTACCTGGCGATGGCAGAGCGAACGAATATTCTTATCACATTGAAATCATTGAAGATTTGAATGACGACAGGCTGCACTCATTCGAGGAAGATGAGCCACAGCCAGGACCTTATGGAGATATTGCACTGGCTGGAATTCGAGAGTTTCTACCAATCCACCAAATCTCGAAGATTTTCTACGCTGATACTGGTAAAATCCTCAATATTGGTAACCAAGGCGAGACGAACAATCCTGTCTTACTGTTGAAGCGAGATATAAATGCCTTACCCCCACGCCATATGATGCAAGACAGCGAAAAGACAGATGAGTACCACTATGAAGACCCCGAGGATATTCAACCCAACGAGCCAGTACTAGAAGATGAGGATGAGGATCAGGATGACATTGACCAGCAACTACGACGAGAGAGTTCAATCAATCCTGCTTTAGATGAAACATCAGACGTACACTCCCAAGCGTTCTCAGACGACCACGCCTGGCGACTCCCTCGAGATCTCGACCCAGAATGGCTCGCTCTCGAAGTCTACACCGAAGCAGAAGATTCTGACTCCGAAGACGAACGAGACAACGACTCATCCTACGAATCCCAACGACCAACACCCTCCCACCAAACATCCGACTCCAATATCGCCGAAAACCTTTCCAAACTCAACCTCAACAACAAGGAATCCTCACCAGCCCCTCCCGCCTCTCAAGTCTTCGACTCTCCTCGCTTTACAAAATCAATATCCTCTCGAGTCTCCCCCTTCGGACCCATTCGTTCTTCCCTCTCCCTTCTAGAAATGTTGATCCGTCTAACTGCCCTGCAACAATTTCAACAAGCTTCTCACCTCTCCATCCCAGATGAATTGCTTACTTTCTTCCTCGAAGAATCATCCACCACAGGCGCTGGCGGAGACGGCGATGAACGCCGCCGCACTCGTCGCGAAGCCCGTCAAAAGGTTGGTTTTGACCCGTACGACGAAAGTCCAATCAAGCATCGAGGGGAAGAATACCAATATCAAAACCACGGCGGGCAAGACTACGATAGCTACTCTCGAGGTGGAACACCGTATGAAGACGTTGGATATCCGACGGGTAACAACAACAGTCCCGGCTGGGGTGGTGGTCAAAGACATGATAGCCCTCAACGACATTACAGTCCTCAACCATCTTCATCGGATAATTGGTTGCGAAATCGAGACTCGCCTTCTGCGCCGAGAAGGAGTGTACCGCCTTCGTCGCCGCTGTCACCGTATAAACCTGTGCAGAAGAAGGGGAGACCGTTGGATAGAGTGCAGTATGAACGGAGAGGGGTGGTGGCAGGGAGTCCGCTGGGGAAGGTGGCTACCGCTGATAGCGATAGTTCACTAGGGACTAGTCCGGGGTCGCCTACGCTGGGTGGGAAGTCTGGGGATGCTTGAGAGGGGAAAGGAAATGGTGAAAGATGGATATTATTTGCCGATGAGCCCAGTCGGGGAGAAGTGGGATGGGGTGGGATATGATGAGATGAGATGTAATGAAATGCGATGAAATGATGCTATGAAAGAAGGGAGCTCTGCTTGTGGAGGTGAACTAGATTGTACGAGATGATACCCAATAAAATGGAGGTTACCTTGCATCACTCAGCAGAAAAGATGTCTAGTAGCGCCTGTGAGACCTTGAGAACTTTGATACCATAGGGTATGGAATCAAGAGAAACAACAAGTATGAAAATGAGACGGCCCAACGGCTGGTAAAATACATGTAGGTTATGGTAAAACAAGTTTAGGCTCTCAATTTGAAAGCTCGACTCCGGGGTATAATGCATGATCCGTCGCGCCATTAAATGCTCAGCTTGCTCTTGAAACAATATTTTTCCTTCCTCCTCTTAGTCGGAGTCATAGTCGACCAGCCCAGAAGGTGCAGATGATAGAGCCTCCTCAGACCCCGGATGTTTTCTCTTGATACCTGCCAGCAAGGGCTTCGAAGATTGCGTGTATTTGGGAGGGTTTTTAGAGTCAAATCTTTGTAAGAATGGGTCCATGGCCGCACGTGTGTTGCCTGTGATTTCTGCCACCAGATCAGCAGTTCGCTTTTTTGCACTTTCTTGTTCCTTTTTTCTTTTGGAAATTTTACGTTTCTTCGACGTATCCTTTAGGGTAGCAGGTTCCTGCGCAAATAATGGTTTCGAAACCGCTTTTGTCACAGCAGTATCTGCATCGTCGATTCCAAACTCAACAAACCCTGCTCTTCTAGCATCTTCCTCATTTTCCGGCAACAATTCCAAACCTAAGCTCATTTTTTCCTGTAGAGCAGTTGTGACGCCAGCATCCTTTTCTCGTTGCTTCCGTCCCTCTCGGAACGTTTTTCGCAGTCTTTGATTTTGCAGGTATGGATCTTCCCATTGCTGCTCTGAGATATCCTCTAGTTCTTCGAGTCGTTTCTTGCCATACTCCAACCTCTGTTTATCTTCCACCTTGCCTTCCAACGACGCGAAAGCGTTATTTCGGACATTCTCCCTCTCCTCCGTCGTCAGGATCTTGATATCCCCTTCTTCAACCTTGTTTTCTCCTAGATCTCTCTGCCGAGCACCCTCCGTAACTACATAGGCGGTATTCTTCGGATCCGTACGAATCTCTATCCAGTTTCCGCAGCCATTGTGCTTCATACGAAAACTGAATATAGGTGTTGAATAGTAGTTTCCAACTTTCTTCTTCTCGGCGTTGAACCGTACACCTTGTCCAATGATCGTAGGTTTTGGGCAGCCGGTGCACCATATGGGATACGGCATCTCAAAACGGACGGTGAGAATGCCTTGGGACAGCTTGTTCGCGCGAGCGCCAAGGGCATGTTTTCCGTGAAGCTGGTTTCCGCTCATTACGCCCTCCTGATCTGGAGGGACGTAACGGCCCATGTTAAAGCCCTGCATGTTGATGGATCTTCACGGCCAACTGGGAAAGCCAAAAGTTGCTGTAAAGAATGTTCTTTCTAGAAGGAAGAAGAGGTTTAGGAAGGCGAAGCGAGACGTGAAGTAACATTCCCTAGCCTTGTCAGATTAGTAATCAGATCTAATCACTTGGCGCGCAGCCTTTGAGTCGCGTCGGAAAGTCAACCTCGCCTTCTCCCGCATTCTTGACTTTCGTCCTTTTCGCATTATTTAATCACACACTTCCTTATTTTCTCTGAGTTTTGGGAGCAACTAGTTACCACACGATTCATAAGAACTGCGAGAAGTACTACACGATGAGCAGCCAGATCGCTATCCACCAGAATGAGATCAAGGAATTTCAACTTCAGGTCCGTATCCCCCACTTGTCTTGACGTCAAACACTAGCTGACCTCTTGATAGTTGGAGTCAGTTCAAGTAGGGCTTCAGGCAGACCCAGATAATTCAGAGCTTCTGGATTTGAAGGATGAACTCGAACAAGTCATCTCCCTGACCGAAGCTGCGATCGCAGAACTAAAACCTCCTTCAGCACCAGTAGCCGCACCAAAGCAAGCAGAACCGGTTAAGGAGAAGTGGTTACGAGAGAACCACCCGAAATTCAAGGAGAATGCGTCCGCTGTGGTTGCTGCAGATGAGGCCGAGACACCGACAGCTCTTAAGGTTAATGACATGGTTTTGGCGAAATGGCACTCTGGAGATAAAGGCTTCTATCCAGCTAGAATCACGTCTATTACCGGTTCATCGACGAATTCTATCTACATTGTCAAGTTCAAGGGCTATGATGCGACTGAGACACTACGAATTAAAGACATTAAACCCATTGCCAACCCAAATAAGAGGAAGGCTGATGGAACCCCGATTGTAGCTCCAGCCCCTCCACCACCTACAAATTCCAACGTCATCTCTGCCGCTGCGGATATCAACCCCGAACTTGCACAACAAACAAAACGTGAACCAAGCAAGGTTAGTGATGGTCCTGACAGGCCAGCCAAAATCCCGAAGAAGATCAAGGCGAAGAAGGAACTAGAAGCTGGCAAAACCAAATGGCAGGATTTTGCGGCCAAGGGAAAATTCGGAAAGGCGGCAAAGAAGGAGAGCATGTTCAGAACACCAGAGGGTGTGAATGGCAGAGGTAAGCAAATCTTGCAGCATACACGTGAATATACTGACATATTCTAGTGGGTTTTACCGGCTCCGGGCAATCTATGCGGAAAGACGCTACTCGAAGCCGACATATATACCAGACGAACGATGACGAAGGATTTCAATAGATGATGATGGCTTGGGTTGGGATAGCATTCGTTTCTCTCTGCAAGTATATGGCGTTGGAGCAGGAGTTAACATTCGGTTTATCCATTTCTTCCTTCTTGCAAAGCGGATTGATGGAGGCTAACGTGGATAATGCATTTTAACTAGCATCTGAGGCGCGATCAGATAGCGTATGGAATGGATGATGGACACTTTCAAACAGAAGAAATGTTTGGCTCCCGAATTGAGGAACAAGCTAAATTGTGAATTTGACAGGGACATCATCCGTGATATATACATGAGCTTTTATGCTCTGACGAAGCCACCTTGGATGGTACAATGGATTACTATTTCTCGAGTACTCTACATATCATACAATCCGATCTTGTCGCCAATATCATCCGCAATCGCCATGAAAGCTTTAGCTCTATCACTTTCGGGTTCCGAAACCATGGTAGGTTTACCTCTATCCGCATCATCGCATATGCTTGCATGTAGGGGAACGTCCCCTAAGAAGTTGATCCCATACTTTTCGCAAGCATGCGTGACTCCGGAATGCGATCCGAATATATGCGTGCTATTTTGACAATGCGGACATGTAAACAGGGACATGTTCTGCACCATACCCAATATTGGAATCTTGATGGTCTTGAACATGTTAATTCCTTTGACTGCGTCTTTGAGCGCAATGTCTTGAGGTGTTGATACTATTACCGCACCTTTCGTATTGTCAGCATTCCTATGCTAAGCTTCTAATTCAAGTATAACAACTCACCATCAAGAACAACCTGCTGGGTGATCGTCAATTGTGTGTCTCCTGTTCCAGGTGGTAGATCCAGCACCAAAACATCTAATCCACCCCAGTCGACCTCGTGCAATAGTTGTTGTAATGCCTTCATAACCATAAGACCTCTCCACGCCACCGGGGCATCTTCTCCCACCAAGTACCCCATAGACATCGACTTCACTCCATAGTTAGAGAGTGGTATGAGTTGATTATCTGCACTTTATCAGACAAATGTTTTCTCAGTGTGCTTGATTACTGACTGGAAGATAATCGTGGTTCTCCAGAGAGGTTCAGAAGTGTGGGTATGGAAGGTCCAAAAATATCTGTATCGAGGATTCCACTTCGGAGACCGCGCTTTGCAAATGCAAGGGCGAGATTGACTGCATTCCGTTTAGATCCAGACAACGACCTCGAGAGGATGCATGCGAACCCGAGAGTGTGGATTTTCCTACTCCTCCTTTCGCAGATGATACAGCGATTACTTTCTTCACGTCCTTGATCTTGCGACGTTCTGGCAGACCACGCTGCATGCGCGGAATGCTCCCCGCCCGTGGCAGTCCCTATTCTTCGTCAGTTTGAACAATAAATAGAAATACCAATCAACCTACTAACGGATTTTCATGCTGCAAGCAACGAAAAGTAGAAAATAATCGAGGTTTCATCCTTCCAATTGTTGCAATTCACGAAGGGCGGCTGCTCAAAGAGTCGCGATTCCAATGATGCTTTTGAGCGGGAAAGGCGGCCGCTAGTGCGCCCCGCTCCGCTCTGGAGCTTTCAAAATAATTCTTGCGCCGAAACTTCATTGGGACAAAATAACGACAATTTACGTGAACGCGACAACATTAATATGGCGAAACCTAAGTCTACGTTGGCGAAGCAGATTGCTGAGCTGGAGATTGCTGTACCTAAGGGTATGATATTTAAATTTGTGAATGTGGAAGATGGGAGGCTAATTTGTGATTAGATTTTGATCCAGAGGAAGATGGAAAGTACCAGAGTGAGGGTGAGAGTGTTTCGGATGAGAGTGAAGATGATTTAGCTGGGACGGAACACTATGCTACTGTTGGGTATGTTTAATCCAATCTCATGGAAGAAAGAAAAATGCTAATGTTGTGATTAGAAAGAGTAAACTCCGCAAACCAGAAGAGGTTGCCTTGGGTCCAAAATACGCGGGGGCTAGGGTTACAAGAGAAGATCTGCTGAATGACGATGAAGATGATGACGAGGAAGAAGGGGAAGAGGGTGGGGGAGATGACGGCTTAAACTCTGGCTCAGAAGATGGGGAAGAATCTGGTCCCTTTGCAGAATTGGACGACTTCAACCTCGACGAAGCTTTCGATGTAGACGAAGACGAGGATATTGACAGTGATGCTGCCTTTGCACCTAGCGATGACGAAAAGTTCAAAGATTTTACATTCCGAGGAAGCAGGAAGCCAAGAAAGCCTGCAAACGGAGTGCACGTCAGAGCTAAAGCTGCAGATTTCATGTCCAGCAGCGAGGAAGAAGAGTTGGTGCATGGTGATGAATCTGAACAAGAGGAGACAGATGAGGATGTTCTGGACGTCGACGCCCAGCACAAGGAAGATATTGGGGACGAAAGCGACGAGTCTGAAGATGTGGACATGGAAGGCGGGGCTCTGCTGGACGATGAAGATGATCAGTCTGAGGAAAACTCTGATATTGAGGCAGAAGATAACAGCGCAGATGACTCTGAAGACGACAGTGAAGATGGGGAAGACGACAAAGCAAGACGGGACGAACTTCGAAAATTGATGGGCGAGGAACAACAAACCGTTGTTGCTATGTCTCAAGCAGCAAAGGCGGATGCTGCTAAAGGAGATGCTGTCAAGTCGCAACGAAAAGCATTCGACTCTCTTTTGCACACGAGAATGGATTTGCAAAAGGCTCTCATTGCTACCAATTCCATGGCTGCGACTGAAGAGAAAGACTCGGACGACGCAAACAGCTATCCATACGAAGGAGCAGAAGAAGCAGCTATCAAATTATGGAACACACTGGATGGCCTTCGACACGAGATTCTCAAAGCGAATGGTGCCAAAGCGGGTCAAAAACGGAAGCGAGGACTTGATATCACTGCATCTTCATCTGATATCTGGGACAGGATGCAGGCTGCAGAAGTTGCCATGATTGACAATCGCCAGACAACCCTCGACAAATGGTCAACAAAGGTCCGAGGCACAGATGCGCAACCTATTTCGAGAAAGCTCAACCCTACTGCTCCTCAACAATCTCTCACGTCACTTCTCCAAGATCAACTCGTCAATTCCGACCATCTCATTCAACGAACTAAGATTCCTCGATCATGCGCTCCGGTTCAAAGAGACGCTAAAGTCGTGGAAGATCCCAACATCTACGATGATGGTTACTTCTACCAACTATTGCTTAAGGAATTGGTTGATCAAAGACGAGTGGAATCATTGGCGAATGGCGGTAGGGATGCGGGAAGTGCATTGCAATGGACCGCTGTGAAGGAAATAAAGACAAGGAAGAATGTCGATACGAAGGCTAGCAAGGGTCGAAAAATGCGCTATAATATCCATGAGAAGTTGCAGAATTTCATGGCACCAGAGGACAGAGGAAGTTGGGAAAGTGATGCGATTGATAGGTTCTTCGGAACGCTGTTGGGTCAGAAGATGACCCTCGTAGAGGAAGATGCAGGACAGGATGGCGAGGATATCTCGTCGGAGGAGGAAGGATTGATGTTGTTTAGATCTTGAAGAGTACTATCAGTATGCAGCTCTAGGTCTTTGATCTGAATGAAGCTGTTTGAAGAATTGAATTTGATTGGCAACCTTCATTATTTCTGTTTTGCTGTTGCAATTCCGTACGTTATTTTCATAATTTCACAAGCCAGATGTTTCATAGGAGAGATGGGACATACACCTGCATATCAGTACCACTTTAAGCGAGGCGCTTGTTGTGGGTGACAACAATATTGACCAAATAATCTCGAATAGTGGTTTGAACAGAATCCAGTAAGAGTTTGACCATTGAGTAAACCAGGACCACTTCCTCAAAAGCCGTCTACTCTTTTAAGAGTTACAGTACAGACTACAACAACAACATCTGGAACCCATCTCATGCAGTACACCTCAAATCGTGAAAGAATCCTCGTATTGCCTATCATCTGCCCATCCTTCCATCCAAATATTAATACAATTGACTCAGTCTTCCCTCGCTTCCTTTTTCTCCTTCTCTTCCCTTCCTTCTCATCTGACTCGGGCATCGAATAATAACCTTAACCTTCTCCCTCCATCCACAAGCTCGTCCCAGGCGTTGCCCTAAGCGCTCCCAACCCGTCTTGTCTTTCCTTCCCAACACCTTCTTTGCCTTGCGTGGCAACTTTTCGTACGTCAAGTCAACCTTTCTTCTCCTGACATTTGGCCATTTGACCTTTCTCGATGGTCCACTTCCACTTCCTCCACTTGCACCGCTTTCTTCCCTTCCTTTTCCTCCTCCTCCACTATCTCCCGTCTCAAATTTCCTTGATTCTTCTCCTCTCAAAGATGCGAAAGAGGGATTTTCAAAGATAGAAAAAGGTTTCGGTACGGAGATAGGAGTGAAATATTGAGACCATCTCTGTTTGAGTGATCTCATGGATGGCGGATTTGATCGTAGCGGGTGTGGGTGACCATGGTAATGGTCTTGCGAGGGGTGAGGGTGGTGCGAGAGAGGTTTGAGATGGTTGAGGTGATATTGTTGCTTATGGTTTTGGTGGTTAGAGCTAGGGCTGAGGGGAATTTCGTGCTTGATTTCTTCCTCTTTCTGGCGAGTAGGTGACTGTTGAATGAGAGGAAGCCAGGTGCTGGATCTCGTGGTCGAAGGTGTTACCCGGGCGTGGCCATAAGAGGGTTTGGAAGATGAGGTGACAGTGGTGTTGGATAGACTGGAGGATAATGAGGTGTGGGTTCCATTCCTAGATAGTGGAGTTGCTCGCGAGATCCGGGCTTTGGGCTCGGAGGAGACCTTGAATGAAGCAGGAGGTGTGGGGGTGACTGATTCCATTTCCAGAGGATACTCGAGGTTCGCTACGTCGAGGGTTGTGAACTTTGGTTGTGGTAATGGCTGGAGTGGTCGCAAACCATGTCTCCGCCGAGATGCTGAGCTTCTGTTTTCCTTTGCAGGTATGATATGGTCAGTACAGGGAGGTTTAGAAACCATTACTGGCAGAGGATGTATTGTTTTGTAAATTGAGGTCGGTGGCGAGTTGGGTAATAGCTTGTTCGTTGACAATTGTTGTCGACGATGCAGCGTTCTCTCTTTTTGACAATCACAGATACTGTGGGTATGAGTGTAGTCGAGATCCTGCCCACTGCCTAGTGCTTTCAAAGCTTCGCCGACGGGGTCAAGAGGAGTGAGGTCTGATACCAGTGGCTCTGAGATGTCGCTCTTTGTTTTCACGCGGGGGCTGGGCACCTAACGGACAGAACGCTTCAGTTTTCGATTGTAGGATACAGCATTGTCGAAATTCTTCTTTCACGTTGCAGACACAAGCTGAGATACAAGTCGAAACAGGAGCTCGTAAACTTATATTGCTTTAATCTGCGGCAGGTAGAAGTAAGAGAGGGAGAACAAGTTCTGAATGAAGACCAGGCGTGCTCTATGAAGCCCTGGTTGAGAGGACAATCAGTTGTGAATTATTGAAAGGATGGGATTGGATTTGAATGGTGGTCTGGACGGCTGGGATTGGAAATCGAGCAGTACCTGTACAGCTTAGTTTGCGATTCGAAAAAGTGAACTTCATATCACTGACCAGGATTCTGTGTTTGCCATTCGACCATCAACTTCAAATGCTCTAGCATGCTAAGAAGCAGCAAAGTGGAGTTGAAATATTATAAAAAGGACCAGGTACATCTATAAATCTATAATCCCACCATCTATGCTTTTCCAAAGTCCAAGCTCCTGTTAACTCCTCCAGATATTGCCCAAGAAAACATTCTACCTTCCACCAATTACAAGATCCTTGCTCGAAACATCGACCCATGAGCTACACCAGGCCCAGTTCAAGGCTATCATCACTTCTTGCCGATACTTTTCCTTTCTTTTCTGCTTTCTTTTCCGCTTTCGCCGCCGCTTTCTCTTGCTTCTTGATTCTCTTCGCCTCCTTCTTCTCCTTCCTACTCAGTCCCTTGGGGAACTCACTTCCCTCGCCAACCAGATACCTCCCAGGGTGAATCACATTGAGGACTGCACAAGCAACAAGAACTGGCATGGCATCCAAGACCATGAAATAAGCTTCATGCGCCATAATCTTATTCTTCTCTGGCTCCACGCCCGATGAAAATTCTGCTAGGCGGAACATGACTCTCGTGGTAATGAGTGCGAGGGTGGCGTAAAGAGCATACAGAAGCCATCTCCAATTCTGGCGAGGTGTTGTGTCCATAATTTGGCGAGAGTGAGAGTGAGAGATGCGGTGCATGGTGATGTGGAACCTGATGGCGATGGCAAGGAAGAAAAAGATGAAAAGCTGTTGGACGCTGATTCCAGCCATGTAGACGTGAATACCGATCATCATGACCCTGTGGGACGATGTTAGTGATGATCGAGGGAGAGTGACGAGAAACTTACTTGAAGTCATTGCTTGGGTTAATCAACATTCCACCTCCAACTTGGACCAAGAACGAACTTAGGAGCACAATTAGTACTGAAGCACCAGGGAGAGGAAAAGAAAACTTACAGAATATCAAGCCAGACAAATATCTTTGCGATTTTGATTGCCTTCACACCCCATATTTGCTGATCGGGAACGAAGAAGTAAATCATCCTTCCCATGACCATATAAACAAACGCATTGATCCACATCGGAGCGAGAAGGATGAGAATGGTCGATATAGTCGGGTAAAGCTCGCTCTGTTGTTTCCTCGTCCCGATGGCGCGGACAATGAATGCGGCGAACTCCCACGAAACTCCCATGATGGCTACCCAACAAAACTTCCATTTTCGGTGGTAAGAGGCTTGAAAGATGTGCAGGAAGAAGGAGAGACCAAATGCAACAGCGAAGAATACTGCAGCTCCAAAGGATGGGTACTGATGCTTGTTATTAGATGAAGGTAGTGATAAATGTTTGATATATGGAAACTCACAAAATTGTAATTTGCTCCACATGCGTCATACGGTACATAACCATTTTTGTCTGGAGTGACACTGAAGCATGTTGGGGTTGCGCTAGTTGTCGCAGTCGAAGTGAGGCTTGAGAAGACGGTTGAAGACATTGTGATAAGAGTGTCAACTCGTTAATTTTGTTCTTGACGGTTAGTTGACGATGAGAATATGGTTTACTGGTTCCTATGCCAGTGTATTTATATCAAGCAGATGATGCAGCAGACACGCAATACATGGCTTGAGCCATTGCTTCCCATTACGCGGTGGTCCCGCCGTGAAAGAAGCAAATGCTCGTAGAGCCGCAATAACTTCCTGGTCGTTTCCAGGCCGTTGACTTGCTCAAACCGTACAGCGTAACATAGCACCAATGAGCCAATGCAGACGCGTGGACTGTGAGAAGGGAAAGCACGCCCAAAAAGACAAATTGGTGAACAGATGCTTAAAATGGGAGTAAATGCTTGTATGCCCGTACAGCATCACCCGAAAGAATGTAAAGCACTCGGTTCCTGCATGCCATTTGTAACGGCTGAGTGAAGTGTTTCGTATGCGCAGAGGAAGATGAGTGATGTTGTCGCTGACGACGATCCTGCAGAAACCGATGCAGCCAATGAGGAGCGAGTATGTGCTTAGGTAACTGCTTACTATGCACCATTGAAGGAACGAGCGAGCCACTCAAAGCTCCTCGATACTCACCTGCACGTTACATTCATTACATTGAATTTAAGACTGAGAATTTCATTTAATCTCCAACTGTACGATATATGGAAACTTTTCCTGTAGTCTACCTGAAGAAAGAGGTGATGTAAAGCACGAAGTCTGTCGCGTCCGATGTCGTGTATCGCACCACTTCCACAAGCTGACAGACTACGCAGGTCAATTTGAGTTGAGAATGAACCACAACGCTGGTGATCTCAGAATTCCACCCGGAGAGGATGTCGAGAACGTACAGGTCTTTTTCTTCTTGGAGCGGTTGACGAAAGTTGCCGGCTCTGGGATTTTCATTGATACTCCAGGGCTTATGATGAGTTGTGAGACTATCGGGCAACAAACACGGCAACGGAATCCATAACCCGACCTTGGAGTCACTGTGCCATAGTCACACCAAGATATCCCAAGTTGAATAATAGACTCATCTTAGCTACGAATGAACGAGCATCCGACTCTGGTATACCTGAACCTCGTTAATTCCAGCGCCGGCGGGTCTTCAAAAGCACTGATCGACAATGCAGATCTAGTAGATCTGGAAAGCTTCAATGTTTGTGTCCAAAAGTATCCATCGATCGCAGTATTTCCTGGGTCGCAAAGTTGTCTTGCGGTGATGCTCAAACGAGAATATAGAAACGAGAATCGGTCTTGAATCAAGAACATTGGTGATGTAAAGCCATGAACCGCGAGCTGAACCCACGACATTCTGGGAACACCGTATCGTTAGTCCAAGGCGCGACCATAACTTGCTATTCTGACCGGCCTCCCAATTTCTTAACACACAAATGCGAATAAGCTTTAGAGACTTCTGCTGACGATATCAAATAATTCCTGGATATGAAATCGGAAGGCGGTTCTTCTTTGGCCAATTTCCTATGGTTGGAATTTTCGTTGCTATTGTTGTGATATTCGATAGTGTGCTTGGTCGTGGAATATAGTCAGACAAAGGTGCTATTGAATCTTTCGTACATTTCTGACTAGCACAGGGCCTAAACAGAGGTTCAAGAGAAAGAATGCTTAACCTTTCGACTTGGCGCTGCTCGCACTGCAGGTGATGGTCTGCCTAGATCGCGCCACGGCAACCATTGGAAAACCATGAGATCGATCGATCGAATCTAAGGGCAACATTGAAAGGTCTACAAACAGGATCATGGAGATGGATGAAGTCAGCTGTACTCGCGCATGGCAATGGTTGGATTCCGTACCACCAGTCTGACACTTCCCTGTTGTTTATCCGAAGAATTTGGTTTGTCTTAAGTCGCAGAGGATGGAGATGTCTAGAGATTTGCAGCCAGTCAGCGCATGAAGAAAAGGTGCCTGTTTTGAGGCACCTTCAAAACGCCCCAATCAAGATTTCTGCATCTATTCAGTCCCTCAAACTGCTCAGACGAACTTGAATCACCATACCGTTCCATTAAAGTCAAGTACATAACCTCGAACTAAAAACAGGCAAGAGCGCATCATCGATATACGAGCATAGATGGTCACGTGCTTCCATCTCTGCGTAGGAAAAAGCAACTTCCATCGGCCAAGAACAAATACAAGCAGACCTGAGTACCCAATTAATTCCTCCGCAAGTGCGTGAGAGCAAAGTAAAGATAGTGCACAGCATGCAAATCAAAAGTACCACGCATTTCTACGATTGCAACAGCAGAAGCAACGATTCAACATCGTGGTTTTATTGGAGCCGATGCAAGAGAACCTTTCTAGGTTGCCCGCATCGAGCCACTGACAACAAAGCGAGAGCAGCATTCGCAGCACCACGACCACGCGAACCAAAAACTCCACCACTACTGTAAACTAGACATATTAAGTGCCTCCCTAATGGTTTCACCCCTCACCAGAAAAAAAACAGCAAACATGAATATTTTCCTGAGAAGAAAGCGACATCGAGGACGAAGACCGGAGCACCTCTGCTGACACAACGCCCGGCACGCTCTTCTCTATTTGAGCATATCTTCTCTTTGAATTGCTGTCCAGACGACGTACCAGTTGTCGATTGAAACGAGAAGATGAACCAAGAGTATTTACTGCAGGCGCAGCGGTTGGAGCAGGTCAGTCATATCCCACCCCCACGACTCTATCGATATCTCTGGAGGAGGTTGATCACGTGTATTGAAATATGAAGACATTGGACTAACCTCGCTTTCAAATAGATGAGGAGCAATTCACAGTCAGGTTTACAGCAACAAGGCCATATGGGATATCCTTCTGGTGGAAGTAGTCAATATGGATTTCAATCTTCAAATACATTCGAGGAGGAAGAGCCGTCATTGAACGATCCTCTCATCTACCCAGGAGTCTACGCACCTAGCGGTTTTAATATCATGGATATTTTGGTGCGTAGAAAAACTTTGTCAATAACCTCGCCATTATTGGGATGGAATTCCATTCATTAGATTTTCCTCCCTATTAATACTCGCCTCTTTCCTTCAGGTCAAAATCCACACCCGCCCCAACCCAACCATCAAAATAGGCAACATCGACCACAGCGTCGCGCTCACGCTATGCGAAGCCGACACCCCCGACATGCCCATTGTCTATTGCTCCGAACCGTTCGAAAAGCTCTCCGGCTACCAGAGCTCCCAAATCATCGGCCGCAACTGCCGCTTCCTGCAACACCCACCCTCGGGCGCGAAAGTTCCCGCTAAAGACAAAAAGGTCAACGATGCGGCAAGGAAAGAACTGAAAGAGAAGATGCGTAATATGGAGGAGTCATGCGTGCAGCTCATTAACTACACAGCGGATGGGAGGAGGTTTAAGAATATTTTGACGACGATTCCGATTGTGTGGGAAGATGGGAAGAGGTATATTGTTGGTTTTCAGGCGGATGCTGAAAGGGCGTTTGGGTAGAAGAGAAGGGAAGACGCAAAGCAAGTGTTTTTCTTGAGACAATATGGAAGAGACGTGGTTAATGGCGGGCGAATTGGTGTCCGGTATAATTTGATACCCGGCATGGTTGCAACATGGGAGGAGGCTTGATATTCCATTCCTGGATATCAGCATGCTCCAGCCAGCATAGCGTTTTGGAGTTATGGAAATATGGAATGGAATCTATGGAATGGACTCAATGGAGTACGGCAATATTATGAAACTATTTTGGATAGGTGGATTATCACGCCTGGATTGAATTAAACACCAGAACTTTTGGGAGAGGACATATGTATTAGCGCGAAAAAGGAAAGTCGCTATTTGCGGCTAAAGAAGACAAGAATAAGTTGTGGGAAGTTGTAATGAAGAATGAAAATCTGCAATAAATTAGAACGCAAACAAAGAAAGAGACTTGAAAACTCACTTGCGGGATATCTCTCATCACTTCATCTTTGTACACCCTCCCTTCACTTCACCTTTTACACACCTCGCTAAATCTCAAAAAAGTACCACACCGTCATCAATACCGTATATGAATCAAAATTAGCAGGAATCCCGTCAACAACCGTGGAAGGTGGCACCTGTAAAGTGATTTAGTCAAACCGTTGGTCAAGAGGAGATTTGGGTATGAATGAAATCGCCTGGTCACCAACTAACATTCCAACCACCCTCCCCGGATTCGAAAACGCAAACGACAAGAAAGCCCTGTTCCGAAGGGGTTCTCTCTAAAGCAATATCTCTACCTTCAAAAAGAAAGGTAGGGATTAGAGTTCTGCAATTTTTGGGGAATATGGTTTTTCTGGGTGAGACACCGTTGGAGTCGCTCAATTCCAGTATTGGAATGCGTAGGTAGGTAGAAGCAAAAAAAAAACAGAGCGACATAAATTCCACTAAACAATTGCGACCCGGTTGGAGTCTGGTCATAATTTTTTGTCCCTCTATCGTGAATGATATCGTACAAACAAAGCTACATACAGAGATGGGTATCGTAGCCATTTTTTCACTTCTTCGATTACACCCTCTCGCTTCCCCTCAACCTGACTGCCTGACCATACTTTTGCAACTTCGTAATCAGCTGGTCACCCTGCTTCACCACGTCGTTATACTGCTTGTTCTTGTCGTCTGGGCGGTTGGTCTCGATGATACCCTTTCCGGTGACACGGTCAATTGTGCATGGGATGCGCTCCGCTGCGATAAATTTGGCCAAGTCACTGTATAGAATTAGCGAGATTCAAGGGGGGAGGGGGTATTAGAATCACTACCGATCAAGGAAATCCACGGAAACACCAAAGTCATTTGCCATGCTCTCAAGACCAACAACTCGGTAACTCTGAAGAAGTTGCTGATAAGCGCGCAGACGCATCTCACGAACGAACCATCCACGGTGCTCATAAAGGTAGCGGTCTTGAGTGAGGAAATTGACTTCCACAGCAGCCAGAGCTCCAAAAAATTCACGGTACTCTCCGGTGTACAAGCTCTTGACGAGAAGAGCCAAGGGTGAGAAATCGACAGCTGCTTCGGCTTCAACCTCGCTTCCCAAAGTTGTCAAGTTCACAACGGTCTTAGCATTCGACTGAGTGGCGTCCTTCATCTCGGCATCATCCCCTGGTCCAGCAGACAAAGCTCCTGATAATGCGGAAACTTTGTCTTCTCCATCACCAAGAATCGCCTTGATTTCAGGAGCATCAACAACCTTCGACTTAAAGTCGACTCGCTTCAGGGAAACTGATCCTGCCAAAACGGAGTACACCACTAAGGATGAGTACGAGCATAATTCGTAACTCGTGAAGGTTGAGAGACTGTCGAGAAGGAGGGGAGCAGCCAAGTCGTAGGATCGGGCGGAGAGTAGGTAGAGACCTTGGTATGCCTTCAATCGATTCCGTCTATCCCAATCGCCACCACTTTCAACCAAGGTCTTCGCGCGATCGACATGCTTCTTTACCAGCTGCTTGTCTGCGTAGAATAGAGCCATTCGAATTATTGCCAGAACGACATCAATTTTTGTTCCCAGGACTCCAGTGTTTTCGAATACCTCTTCGTATGCAGCGATAGCTTGGTCCTATATAAATTGTTAGAACGACCACAAATACAGCCATAAGTAATCCATACCAAGTCACCAACTCGTGCCCAGAACTCTGCTCGCTTTCCTCTTGCTGCTTGGACCTCTGTGTCTCCTGCTTTCTCAGCAGCCTCTTCCTCCTCTTTCTTGTAACCCTCCAGCTCCCCGTCATTCTCCTTCTTTAACTTTTCGTAAAGAGATTCGTCCCATGGTAGATCAACCGTGGGTCGCGAATGCTTGCTTGCTACCAGTCCAACTGCACTTAATTTTCGCCCCAGAGACTTAATCTGCTGCGATGAACTCGCTCCACCCTCGGTCAGGAGTCCTTCGGTAGGATGTGCAAGGTAGCGGTAGAGCGGCGCCATCTTGTGTTCGGTGATAGCATCTTGCAGAGCTTTTAGGGATGTTTGCTGGGTTGTTTTGGAGGCGGATGGATTGGTAAGAGTGAAGATGTGTTGGGAGAGCGGTAAGAGAGGGTACTTTGCGTATTGTGGATCTGAACCCATCTTGACTGGAATTCTGGTGGTATTGGAGAGATTGGATGTATGTGGAGGAAAATGGAATTGAAAAAAGAGAGGTTTTGTGGATGAGGTTGTTGATGTCAATCCAGCTCACCTTGCGTTTCTAGAGCTTGAGCTGCAGGCGGCAGGGACGCGCGAGGTAGCTGCCAAGACTTGTGCCTGCCGTGAACATCTTCATCCGTGTGGAATTTCGTCGCAGTTACAACTACTGAAAGGACAAAACAACAACACTAAATACATTTTACACTACTTTGCTAAACTACCGCCCCAACTTCTCTACACAGATCCACAAACTTACCTACCTCGTCAAGATGGCAGGATCCAACGATCACGACCCATCCGGCATTGAGGAGCAGCCTCAACCATTCAATGCAACAAAACTTGAGCGCGCGAAGAAGAAGCCCGCAAGATCAGGAACACCGTTAAGCTCCGGGGCTCGCCGCTCAGATACTCGGCCTACCGAATCTCGAAGTTCAAGACGATCCCCCTCGCCATACAATTCCTCAAAGCGTCGCAGATCTCCCTCGCCAGCAAACCCTAGCAAGCGTCGAAGATCACCTTCACCTCTACCTGCCCGTCCCAGATCGCCCGAACCTGAGCCTCGAAAGCAGAAACGACCTGGACAGCGAGCCCGTATCACAGACGTGGATCGAGAGCAGATTCGCCAAAAGCAACTAGAACGGGAGAGGGAGCAGGAGGAGTTCATTGCGAAGCAAGGCATTCATGATGCAGTAAAGCAACATTATAACACAGTCCCCGAGCGTGGCAGAGATTGGCGCAAGACAGACAGTAAGATTAAGGGCCTCAGAAGCTTCAACAATTGGGTCAAGAGCACCATCATTCAGAAGTTTTCGCCATCAGAAGACTACACTCCAGGGGCACAAGAACGAGGTGGAGGCGGCATGGTCTTTGCAGAAGGCCCACCACCAAAGGGTCTACTTGTTCTAGACATTGGATGTGGTAAAGGCGGAGATCTTGGAAAGTGGCAGCTGGCACCTCAACATGTGGAATTGTACGTTGGACTGGATCCTGCGGACGTCTCTATTGAACAGGCTAAGGAACGATATCGATCAATGTCCAGCCGAGGTGGAGGCGGACGTGGTGGTAGAGGAGGACGAGGTGGTTATCACGGTCGATCACAACCTCCACTATTTCAGGGAGAGTTCTTCGCACAAGATTGCTTTGGGGACACCATTGCTAAGAATCCAATTGTTCGGGAGGTTGGTTTTGATGGAAGTGGTGGGCCTTCGAGGTTTGGCGGTGGTGGGTTTGATGTCGTCAGCATGATGTTTTGCATGCATTACGCTTTCGAGAGTGAAGAGAAGGCTCGTTGCATGTTGAGGAATGTGGCAGGTGCTCTTAAAAAAGGTGGCAAGCTTATTGGATGTATTCCCAACTCGGACGTCTTGAGCAAACACGTGGAGGAATTTAATACGAAAAAAGCGGCGAAAACAAAGAAAGAGGATGGCCAAGAGGGTGACAAGGGACCCGATGATGGAGAAATCGAAGAAGGCGAAGCCGAAGCGACAGCAGAGTTTGGAAACGACATCTATCATGTCCGTTTTCCGGGAAAGACACCAGCGGATGGCATCTTCAGACCTCCTTTTGGTTGGAAGTACAACTATTTCTTGCATGAAGCTGTTGAGGAGGTCCCTGAGTATGTGGTTCCCTGGGAAGCTTTCCGTGCCATTGCCGAGGACTACAATCTCGAGATGCAATATCACAAATCATTCGATGAAGTGTGGAAGACAGAGCAAGATGACGAGGTTCTTGGCCCATTGAGCGAGCGTATGGGCGTCCGAGGGAGGAACCGTGGTCCCTTGCTGGTATCGGAGGGAGAGATGGAGGCAGCTAGCTTCTATGTGGCTTTCTGCTTCTACAAGGTTTAGTAGCTGCATTGGTAGCAGTTGTTGATGCTGTTAGGTAGGAAGGAGAATTCATCAGTATATGGGGAGTGAGAGAAGATGAACTTGAGAAATTACGTTGCGTTTGTGGTCCTCCTTGGACAGTGATGGGATAAAACAAATGTACCATAGACAAAAGCAGAGCATGCCAATCACAATGGAGAAAACATGATCATCTTGTGTTTATGGTTGTGATTACTTGTGATGTAGTAGTTGGGTCTTCCACCTTCTCTGCATATTTCTAAATCATAACAGAGGAACAGCATGTGATTCTTTATTTACTTTCTCAACCCTTTAGCGAGAGGATCAGTGACAAGGGGCGTGTGCCAAGGCAGTCGATAAGCTTATCACCAACCCAGCAACCCCAAGGCCAAGCTCAATCTCTTTCTCCTGGAGCTTCAGAGAGAGTTCTCCGACACCGCGGCTTCTTCAATTCGCTGCTCCCTATCAGTATCCAATCCAGGACACGGACACTCCGATACAGTCCCTTGCTCTCCTGTCTTGCTCTCCCTTCCTCTCTTGCTTCAGGCTTCTCTCTTGTCTTCCTTTTTTCCCTTTGTCTTGCCACCCGCCCGTGTTGCTTGCCCTGCCTTGCTACATCCCCCACCCACGGTTACGCCAATCAGTCACCAATTAATCACACCCTTACACAGTCGACAACGACCATACTCCGCTCAGGCAATTGGCTTGCAATACAATCACAGCCCTATCAAGCAATTGCTACAGCACTGTGTGCATTTTGGACGCTAAAGTTCATTTTGACCTGACTCCCCCGCCCCCGTCCCGTGGAGCGGTCTACTACTCGCACCGCGCCGCGACCACTGAAACCGAACAGTTTGACGGCGAGGATGGCTTCGTTTAATGCGTCATTAACAGCAAAGGGCACCCGCAAGCTCCTTCAAACCTCCTCCCTTTCACCCTCGCTCTCCCACGCCTTCCCAACATCAAATTGCTTTTCCAGAGCCTGCTCCTCCTCAAACTCTTCAGGTACGTACGTGTGCGCGTGGTGGTGGCTTTTCTTTTTTCCCTTTGGGGTGGGATGAGCTACATCTTTTCTCCCCAAAGAAATTTGCCGGTGTCGGTCAAACGCGGACACCTCT
Source organism: Tetracladium marchalianum (assembly GCA_037074945.1). NCBI lineage: Eukaryota > Fungi > Ascomycota > Leotiomycetes > Helotiales > Tetracladium > Tetracladium marchalianum. Next base: position 28,533 of record JBAMDN010000920.1, read on the forward strand.
CCACCAACTTGCACTACTGCGCTTGGTGGGGTCATGCGATATGTGCTGTTTCCTCGTCCCTTTTTTTCTGCTTCTCGAAAGATCTTATATGCCTCACTGACTCTTGCACATACGTTTGATTGTTTTCTTACTCACTATATTTTAATCAGAGTTCGCTTTACGACGTTCAGTTCAAGCCAACTCCAGACTTCCTCGAAACCAATCCCGCACAATGTCCTCTACCCCGGCCGTCCGTAGCCTTAACATCAACAATATCAACCAGCATGTCGTAGCTGCCAAATACGCTGTGAGAGGTGAACTTGCAGTGAAGTCGGAGGAATACAGAGCCCACTTTGCAAAGGGAACGGGACAGGATCTGCCTTTCGATACGGTCATCTCTGCAAACATTGGAAACCCCCAACAATTGGACCAGAAGCCAATTACTTTCTTCAGACAAGTATTGAGTCTGTTAGAATACCCCACTTTGTTGGAGTCAGAGGATGTTTTGCTGAACCAACTGGGATACAAGTCGGATGTCATTGCGCGGGCGAAATGGCTCTTGAAGTCCGTTGGGTCGGTCGGTGCATACAGTGCTAGCGCAGGAGTTCCAGCAATCAAAGAGAGTGTTGCCAAATTCATTGAGAGTAAGTTGGACTAGATCTACCGGATAAGGAGATTGCTGACCCAATTTCAGGAAGAGATGGTTTCCCATCTGACCCCAAGGATATCTACCTCTCAGGTGGTGCTTCCTCCGGAGTCAACACTCTTCTTCACATCATCTGCGCCTCAAACAAAACTGGTGTTCTCGTCCCGATTCCTCAATACCCACTCTACACCGCTTCCCTTGCTGTTCTCGACTCAGTATGCGTTCCATATTACCTAGACGAGTCCAAGAACTGGGGAACCGATCTTGAGGCTATCAAGGCCGGCTATGCAAAAGCCAAGGATGAAGGTGTCGATGTTCGTGCTATCGTCATTATCAATCCTGGAAATCCAACTGGCGCAAGTCTACCAGTGGAGGATATCGAGGCAGTCATCAAGTTTGCTGCCCAAGAAAAGTTGGTGGTGATGGCAGACGAAGTGTACCAGACCAACGTTTTCATTGGAAAGTTCCACAGCTTCAAGAGCGTGCTCAGGAGCCTGCAAAAGGCAGAGCCTGGAAAATATGACAACGTTGAACTTGCCTCGCTTCACAGTATCAGTAAGGGTATGGTTGGAGAATGTGGCCACCGAGGAGGTTACTTCGAGCTTACTGGATTTGACCCCGAGGTTGTTGAGCAAATCTACAAGTTTGTTTCGATCACTCTCTGCGCACCTGTCATTGGACAGTGCGTTGTTGAACTGATGTGCAACCCACCAAAGGAAGGCGAGCCAAGTTACGAACTCTACAAGTCCGAGTATGATGGGATCTTTGCTGGTCTACAAAAGAGAGCGACCGCTCTTTATGAAGCTTTCAAGGAGATGGAAGGTGTAGAGTGCGCTGAGCCTCAAGTATATTTTTGACTCCACAAATATTAACCTTCGCTAACAAATTGCAGGGTTCTATGTACCTCTTCCCCACCATTAAGCTCCCAGAAAGGGCTATTGAAGCTGCCAAGGCAGAAGGCCGAACTCCAGATGAATTCTATGCTCACCGACTTCTCGAGGCGACTGGAGTGTGTGTTGTTGCTGGTGCCGGTTTCGGTCAAAAGGAGGGCACTCTCCATTTCAGAACTACTTTCCTTGCCCCTGGCACCGAGTGGGTTGGCAGAATCACTAAGTTCCACTCGGATTTCATGACACAATATAAGTGAGGGCCATGTCACAAATTTTTGAAATTTGGAGTTGCTGCGAATATTTTGTGCACATGGAGTTGGGTTTAGAGGTGTATCTATCTACAGCCAGACATTTTGGGCGGTTGGGTCTCTTAAAATTGGATGGGATGGATAACTCTCCTCTACAGTACAGCACATAGAAGACTTGGTTTGAATTGAGTGTTAGACAACATGTTTTTGTTTATGTTCTCTTTTACTCTTTATTCTTGCTTTCCTTTTACTTGCTTTTACATTATCTTGTATTTTATTGGCCCAAGAGAGTTCTAGGCTAAATTGAATAAATCCTATTGATACCCCTCACATGCTCGCCAACAGGCTGGCAAACCGAAATTGCGTCACGAATTACAATTGCTTTCGAATAAAGTCACTATGAATTTCTACGTTTCTTCAAGCTTTCATATAATATCCGGAAACGCGGTCCACTAATCAATTTACCCGACAGTCTACAGCGCTTCATCCATCTTGGGTTTCGAATCATGTGCTTATTAGCCCACCATGCCATATATTAATGGCTGGTCAGACTCAAATTCTGCGGACTCGGCACTTGATTTCAATTGCGGGGAAGGGAATGTGTGTGGAGGGTACTACCGTTGTCTTGGAGGTTAAGACACGAGAGTTTTATATTGATGGCAATTTGAACGTTGGCTTTCTCAATATTGACCGGGCTCAGTAGTGCCGATGATTTGGGGGCTTCTGTACTATTTAAGATGGCTTTCGGGACGGTAATGTTGAAATGTTCTCATTTTCTCTCGTTGAATATTGTGCGCTCCTCTCAGTCAGGTGATTGCTCCTAAATCTACTATCATGAGGTCCTTCTCTGTCGCTCTCCTCGCCTTTGCTAGTGCTACAAATGCACACTACACTCTCCCCTCGTTCATCTACTCAGGTGTAACTCATCCCGCCTGGCAACACGGTATTTACCATTCCCATTTTCATTTTCTCTTCTCCTATTCCACTTCCTCTCCCTACACACTCTCCACCCCATTCTCAACACCAACTAACCCTCACTACCCCCAGTTCGCCAATGGACAGGCTACTACACTAACGGTCCCGTCCTCGACGTCAACACCCTCGCAATCCGCTGCAACAACAACGGCAGCACAATCTCAGCACCATCCACCCTCCCCGTCACAGCCGGCTCAACCCTCGCCTTCAAAGTTGATCCTAATGTCTACCATGCCGGTCCCGAACTCGTCTATCTCGCTAAAGTGCCTGCGGGCAAGACAGCTGCTACCTGGGATGGTGCGGGAGCTGTTTGGTTCAAGGTGTTTCAACGAGGTCCGACGTTGAGTGGGGGGCAAATTAGTTGGCCTGGTCTTTGTACGTGATTTTCACCTTTTTGCATTTCTGTCATGTGTAGAGCCCGAGAAGAGAAGTATAGTGTACAAGTACACAACTAACTTGACAAAAACAGCCGCAACAACAATCTCCTTCCCCATCCCCAAAAACACACCAAACGGGGAATACCTCGTCCGCGGCGAGCAAATCGGTCTGCACTCGGCCTCAACAGTTAACGGAGCGCAATTCTATATCTCATGTGGTCAGATTAGCGTTAGTGGCGGTGGGAATGGCGTGCCAGGACCGCTGGTTGCCTTTCCCGGAGCGTATAATCCGAATGATCCGGGGTTAAAGATTAACATTTATTGGCCTGTGGTGAGTTTCGTGTTTTTTTCTTTGGTTGTCGGTCGAATTTATATTTTAGGGGCAGAGTGAGTGGAGGGGGAGGGAAGAGGGGGATATTGAGGATAGAAGTAGTGAGATGATGTGCTAATGTGTTTGTGCGTTCGGTTTAGCCTACTACTTATACATTCCCTGGGCCGGCTGTTTGGTCTGGTTAGGTGAAATTGGAAGATTCTGTCGGCTGTAGCAGAGAGCTTTGACAAGGAAGATATCCACTTCTGGAAGGCATGGCTTCTATGATCACCATAGTACCGCAGAAAGTCTGTCTCGGTTGTGGAGAGGAGGGGAGGGGTTGTTGGGAGCGTGTTGTGAGTGTATTATGAGAATTGAAAGATGTCCACAAAAGCCCATAATTCTAGCCCGTCTCTGCACATGAAATCTCGGCCACTTCTACTCGTTGTTGAAAATCAATTCAAGTGAAATATTGCACGTAATAGAAAGAGGTAGTGAATCAGTCGCTTAGTCGGCAGTCAGATGTCCTCGATTTCCAACCCCATGGCATTAAACCTTACAGTACATCTCTTTCAATTTCATTAGACAACCAAGAAAACATTCTTCGATTTTGACGTCAATTTTTGGGCCATTAGATTTCGTGTTGTTGCCTATATGCTTCTTGCTCATCAATCTCTCAGACCAACATCTCAGTAATGACAGGCACCAGGAGTTGATTCAACCCTGGAGGCTGTGCCAGACCATCCCAACGACCATATTGCCACTTCAAGTATGGCCAACTCAGGAGATACACCCTCGCATGAACATGTCAGGCTTCTCAGCAACAAAGAGCCTTACTACTTCCTGTTACCCTCGGATCACCAGTCAGCACACCGAACCGCGACGCAACGCGGTTGTGGCTGAAGCTACGCAAAACGGCCCTCGCTTTCCTTTACTACTTAACTTGGCAGAATCACTGGCATAACAATTACAGAAATTGTGATCTGATTCTCAGAAGCTTCAGGTGTCAGGAGTCCATACCAAGACGGTAAGAAATCATTACCCCTGTACCAGTGTTCAGCATCCTGGAGCTTCCGGTGAGGCGAGACTGCAGGTCCAGTTTCATGAGGCGCTGTTTGTTGGTTTTTGTACGACCACCTATCTATAGAATAGGGATATTTCCTAAAGTTGGGAAGTTACCACTTCATGTTTTTCTTAATACTTTCTGCTTCATATAGACTGTTTCTTTTTAGTCGTTGTTCTTGAAGTTTTTGAGTCTGCCTTTTCGCTTTTCGCACATGTCGAGTGAAATGCCTGTGGCTGAAGAGCCCCGAACAACAGCTGTCTCCGGTAGGGTTGATTTGGGGAAGCAGCAAACTAAAATACTGTCAATTCCTGTAGAGGCCGAAACAACAGCGCAGTGAGTTTTCGAATAATTCAAGTGTCTAGGTACTCGTCAGCTGATATTTGTGATAACAGAGATGTGAGCCCAACTACTAGCGCTGCTTCTAAGCACGGTAGTCCTACCTCTGTATTGCACAAATTCTGTCGCATGCTTGGCCTTGAATCGTTTTATATCATGATCAAAGAGATTGGAGGTCCGCCTGTTATTGAGAAGAGAAAGATCGTTATTACTCAAGGGTTTGGGGCTGTCTATCAGGCTTCTTTATTCCACATAATTCCTTTCGTGGCATCCATTGCCCTCGTAGTTCTGAACTTTAAGGGTTGCTATATCGGTGGGGAGCTTACGGGACCTGTGGGACAGGACAACTTAAGGCTTCTGGGGCTCCAAGTCGCTGCTAAGTTGATGGAGTTAGTGGTAGTGGCTTCATTGTCCTCCATCATCTTCGCGCTACTTCGGAGTCAGTTGATCAATGAGAAATTACCATTTGGCGCAATTACAGCTGGATTCGAATTCAGTAAGATTTCCTTCCTCTGGAGCAAAGAGTTTGTTGCGACTTGTCGAGGGAAGTTCAAGTCTGGACCTGTCAAGACGCTTGTTCTCTCAATGATCGTTCTGTTTACCCTCCTGAGTGTGGCTATTGGACCTGCCGCTGCCGTGTCAAGTCAACCAACTCTGCGGAACTGGCCAGCTGGAGGCACGACTTTCTACCTCAACTCGACTCTGGACGGGATATTTCCACTGGTGCTCGACAAAGCGCCGAAGGCGATACAACTTTGCTCCGCCGAGATAACAACCTCTTGTTTCCATTCCAACTACCGACTCATTGCAGATGAACTCCTGTCACATTGGCCAGTAGGGTCATCCGCATCTCAGTTCATGCCTGAGAATACTCTCATATCTGGGGAACATACTTTACGAAATCTCGGAGTCCGTTTTCGAGGCCCTTTCGTCTACCATCCTGCTCTTTCAAGTGTCACTGCTCCTTTAGCAGCTATTGCGGATGCTGTGACAGCAACTGCCAACCACTGGACCTTGGCAGATTACGATATCTGCCACCGAAGAAAAGGAGGGTTCTGTAATTATAACGATATAATATTCTCTGTTGATGCAGTGCAGCCGCTTACCTATGTTGGGTGCCTGGCTGGGGATGTTGGCTCAAAACTCCAGTTTCAAAACATCCAGCCTCTTACTCCAGATCCATCAAATATAGTACTGGAAGGCTCCGTAATAGGACAGATAGGACAGCGAGATTGGTTTGAAATTATAACGGCGAATGGAACCACGACGGCTATGGAATGGATCAGTCTCCCACAAACAAATTCCAGTCAATCAAGCATCGGTGCAATCGTCGCAATTCCCAAGTCCGCCGCATCGACCATTCCGGATCAAGTGTTAACCTGCACTATCGATGCAAGATGGGCAAACGCAACAGTGACCGCTTCCTTTTGGAGAGGCCCTCGGGTCGTCTCTGGATTTCCAGTAGATTGGTCGAGCGCTGGAAGAGAGCAGATGTCAAAGGGAAACCTGACTTGGCCTCAAATCAAAATCTCCCCCGCTTGGGCCAATCATCTCAATCTTTTCGTGGATAACCTTAACACGTCTGCTTTTTCGATGCTTGCTAAGAGTATGGGTCGAGCAAACGATATCACACAGGTGACATCTGTCAATACCGCGGTCGAAGCTATCCTCGGAGTGATGCTCACGGATGGCCTATCACGTATTAAAAGTGAAGCAAAAATTCAAGGAGATCTAAGAAGTGACTGGAAAGAATCGATTCTCCCCACTCACGTCTATGGAACTGGCGGTTCGGCCTTCAATTATACTGCAAATCCCTCCGATGGATTCGTTAAATTCCAAATGCTCGTCACGGTAAATGGCTATGGCTATGGTCTCACAGTTGCGACCTTGCTATCCTGTCTGGTTCTATTGATATATAGTACTATTGTTTTCTTGTTTATTGCAAAGACCGTGTGGTCAGGGAAAAGTTCAAGTTCATGGGAGTCCATCTCGGAAATGTTGGCCTTGGCAGTGAATTCGAAACCTTCGGATGCTCTGCAGAATACGGGTGCGGGGATTCAATCGTTAGTGACACTGAAGGAAAGTGTTCATATTGGTTGCGATGGCGAACATTTGGAGATGATTTTTGGAAAGTATGATGATCGGGTTTTTGAAAAGGCGGATCAAGATGAGGGGAGGGTGGGCGACGGAGAGAAGGCGACACTGACGAAGGTTAGTTTGGGTATGTATTATAGCTGAGTTTTGAAGATTAGACATGGTTGTTATTTATTGAGATCTTGTTGAATTTAAATATATCCAACTCATAGACGATTAACCTTCCGCCCTTGGGCGAGAGTCTCTTGAGTTACGAGCCCCCTTCGTATACCAAATTCGATGCTTCTGATTTTCGAAGTTAGCGCTGCTACTCATGTAGGGCCAGTGTTATATGTTTACTTTACATTCCTCTAAAACAGTAAAAAGACTGCCTTCCCCATCTCAAGCAAATAGCGGCCACCATCTGTGCTTCCACACATCTGTTCCATGGAGACCTTTCGCATACAAAGGGCACTTCTTAGTCCCCCATTTCAAACGAAATATCCTCCAACCCGTTTTGATCATGATATCCCTGACTTTTTCCCATCCAAAATATTCATGAAAGTAGGAGCCCTTACCAAGCATATTCCGCTCCTCCCCTTCAATCTTCTCTTTCATCATCCTCGTCCTATTTTGGTATAATCCATCATAGATCACAGCACCAGGCCACCCAGCTTCAAAAAACAGTCACATCCTCCACCGCTGTCGTAACGTCAAAATTCTCCCCGATATCGACCGCCACGTTCCGATATTCTGCCATCACGAACCTCTCACACATATCAGATAAAACGACATCGCCGTGTCACAACCTCCCACCTTCTCAAAAACAGCCACAGATCTCAAAACCAAATGATAATAAGCATAGAAGCGAACAGCCCAATCCATCTCCGCTCCACTCGATCCTAAATCCTCAACCGTACGAAGATAAGGTGATTCATATCCCGTCGCTGGATTCTTGGGAAGGCTAGACAGAGCAACGACATCCATATGCGACTAGAAATAATGAGTCCAATTTCCTCACGAGCGCTTCACGGAGGTAGAAGTTTCGAAGTTGAGAGAAAGTGAGGAGTGTGGGTGTCGAAATGATGTTGACTTTGTAGATGGATCCGAGACGGTAGTGGTTTAGATATGAGGGGGTTTGGAGAGTGCATGTCGGTCGGAGAATATGGTACCTGTGTTGTCGATAATGTAGATGTCTGATGAGGGCCACCCGGAGGCGAGGTAGCTGACGAGGACTTGTTGGGGCATGAGCCACTTTTGGGAAAAGCCGATTAGGAGTGTTGTTGATTCTGGAATTTGAGGGGGTGATGGTAGTTTGGAGTTGGGGATTGGAGGGAGGTCTTCTGGTTTCGTGACGGAAACGAGGAGACTGTCCTTGATAATGACATGATCGAGATGAACGGGTTGCTTCTGTGTTGATATGTAGCGGTACCAGCTACTCGAGAGGATGGCGGTTGCTGCCAGGCAAGCAGTCAACGTTACTTTTCGCGATGCCATCTTGGTTGTACGTACGAAAGTGGAAAATAAATTGGGGATCCGAAGTATCTTTGACAATCAATCAAGTGCGGTTTATTGTTTTTGGAATGCACATTCCTAGAAATGGCCAATTGCGCTAGCCGAGGCCGAGGCCATTCACCTTGACTTCACACTGTTCTTACCCCACCGAAGGCCTTATTGAAGGTGAAGGGGAAATATATTTGATTCGAGACGAACAATTCAAAGATGAAGAGTAAGTACCCGATGGGCTCATGTCGAGTATTCAGATGATCAAAAATAATGCAAACAACTATCACTAATTTGGAAGAGAAGTCAAAGTCAACTGCCAAGCCTGTTGGACAGAAGTAATACTATATTTTCTGGATAGTAGGTAATATTACAAGTCATCTAATGGACAACGTGTTCATAACTAGCTAGAGCAATTGATCTCATGGACCTACAACGCCAAAATGGTAATAATCGCTTCCAGCCCCAGATCGCAACTTTCAAATAATGATATCCACTATACGCTGTAGCGCAACTCAAACGTACTACTGCAACCTACAATGACAATCATGCACACACCCAGATATTACTTGCAAAACAACTCTTCCGTCGACTTATTGCTTCTTTTTCCCGAAGCATCACATTCACTTCTCCTGCAACTACCATGCTCTAGTTCGGATATTTCGACGGTGTGCGAACGCTCCACTGTGATAGCGTTTTCGGGAAATGCGATCTTGTCGAACATTTTCTCCTCATGGGCAGCGCTGACCATTGTCATGACGAACCCTCTAGCCTTTCTGTCCTTCATTTGTGACTGATATTCCATCACATCAGATGGTGATGCTCGAACACGAGATCTTCCAGCCGGTATCGAAGGAGTCTTGGCTTTGTTATTGTTGTTGCTGCTTTCGAGTTTTGAGGTTTTGTCTCTAGACGTAATCCAGTGGAGAACCAACACAGAGAACAGAACTAAAGATACAATTAGTATATTTTTCGGTTCCTTCCATGATAAAATCTTACTGTCACTATTGCAACACATCAAGCACACCCACCCAGGCTCTCCGTTCAGCGCAGTCACAAAGGTCAGATTGCTGGTCAACATCAGCACATTCACTTGAAGTTCTTGCAGATCATACGAACACCACACTTGAAATAAGAGTAGCACAGCTTCCAATGAATGTTCGAAGTGCGATGACACGAATACTGGAGGTCCGATTGTTTCGATAAGACCAGGTTGCTGGTCAAGTTAGCTGTGCACTGGAACGATGTATGTCCCACTCACCACGGAGAGGCAGCAAGAAAAGGGACGTAAGATAAACCTGAAAGTGTAAGCATACATTTAAAGCGACGGATACACCTAGGCTCACATTGACGAAAACATCAAATGCGATTAATGGTATCATGGCAACCCTTTTCATGCCGATTTGGCATGTTCCATCTTCCCATATCGAGAAGCGACTGTAGGGCGTTAGTGTGGATGGTTCATTAGAACAAAAAACATACAAATAAAAGTTAAGAGTGATGACTACAAGGTAAGGAACTACAATTGAATTAGACTCAATCGATGCTGAAAGGATGGGTGGGATTACGCAGCATCCCAAACGAGTTGAACAAGTACAGCGGATCCTTCATTCGTGGTTTGGCATTTCGGCGAACAACATACTTTTGAAGTGTCAGCAAGAATCTATCAGGAAGGAGAAAGACTTAGTATACCACGCGCTCAACGAGAAAGTAGTATAAGAGCTTGAGAGTCATGTCAGCAAAACCTCGGCCCCCCCAGCAGCAACACATACCACCTAGTTCAAATTAGCAGAAGAAACCGTAGCAGGGAAGGCATGAACTTGCTTTCGTCGTCATGTAGCAACCCAAGCAGAGAAGAATGGCTCTCGAGCACATCAAGGCGCTAGAAGCAATTCCGTATCCATTGGAGAGAATTGCCGTTCCCGCCACGAATGCGATACTGTCAATGTAGATTGCAAGAACCACTGTCATTATCAGTATGGGGACGAGATGGAGATTGTAATTTAGAGAAGGGGAACGTACGCCAGTTGACGAACGGAACCGCCCTCCAGTTCTGGATATTTTGGACTCTTCGAGCTACTTCAAGTCAGCATCCAGCGACTGGAAAGTCCCAGGAATATCATACATAGGCATACGGCCAAGACGGCCATCGAAACGAGAGACAGGACAATTGCAGAGATCGTGCCGGCCCTAGTCTCTCGCAAGGGAATGTTCATTCCTCTGTTCCAGAGATCCATTGTTGCGGGCGGGAAGATGCTGGTTGTTGGTCAAGAAGTCAAGATACAACAATGAGGTATGTATGGGCGGCCCTCGAGTATACGATACGGCAGTCGGTGGTCTCAAACTTGATCATCCGCAACTTTGTTGATTGCTGGATCAAGATGTTGAGAGTGGCAGGGAACTTCCGTCAAGTACCAGGCTTGCAAACATTGCAGGAGCCACTGAAGAGAGAAGGAAGTCGCATCGAGTCCCGCCGGCCAAGGGCAGCTCCTTCCTGAGGAGCTCCCCACTATCTTCCGAGGGACAACACCTGTAGAACCCCAATGAGGGGCAAGTGTTGTCTTTGAGGAACGCCAAATCTGATAGGAAGTGCTACTACCGGCTGATGTCAAACGGAACGCACGACTTATCGATCTTGGGATGCTTCGGGGTTTGAGAGCTCCTTGACTTCTGTGTTTGTCGGTGAGGACGGTGACTTTTAAGTGTAGAATCCTTGCCACGGTTTGTGCGACAGAGTTCTTCTATGTTGCACGACTTGAGGAGATACTAAAACCACCTGCTGGCGCCGTACAAACACAAATAGGCTCGTTTCGTGGGTGCTGTGCGAGGGATTTTCCATGCTGTGACGAGCCGTCTTGTGGCCACTCAGAAGACGATATCCCGATGGTCGTCATCAAAAACACGCTCTTGGTTCCGGCTTTACAGACTCGTGCTTCTTGCGTGGTGGATAGACGAGTCCAAAGGACGGGAGTTTGACGAAGGCCAAGTCCTCGAGTACTTCGTAGCCGAGAATACTGTAGATATGGTACGTGCACCTGCCACAGTCTCAGGCAAAATATTATGAGAACAACAGGGACGCACAGGCATGAAATTACAGTAACAGTGTTTTGGGCTTGTACGAAGAATCTCACAGTTTTGGAGTTCTGAAGTAGGTCGACTTGAGTGTGTCGACTTCCCATTCGACGCCATGCAGCCACCACTCGACAGCCACACGTAGTGCAAGAATTATTGGACCTCGAAACAACGCAGTAATCGCTAGTACGGCTGATCCCGAAAAAGAAAGGCTCTAAGGTGAGTTGTCCCAAGTCTAGGGGCCGGCCTAAATGTCTTGCGTAACACAAAGTCCTTTCCAGCCCCAGTCCAAAACTCAAACATCACTGGACTTAATTGCCACTCAGCGTCTAAATGTTGGCTAAATGAGAAGATGATCAAATTTATTTTCATGCAATCAATCGTACGAGATCTGTGGCCCGACGATGTTGTATCTGTCAGAACAAATGGGTTGAAGGGTTACTTAAGCTGCCCTCCTCCACCAATCAATCTCGCTTAAAGAGGACAGTACAATAAGGAATATGCCAGACAAAGATCCTGCGACAATGCTATTTCAACCAGCAAGTGTCACCTAGTATAAAGATTATATACATGTTTCTGCAATCTCGCTTCCAAAGGTGTCCATTTATACGTCTTATCTATAAGGAAGAACGCCAGGCCCGAGCCAAAATCCAGCGTAGACACTTCTCAATCGTCGTCGTCACTATCCGAATCTTTTCCGTCATTGCTATCCTTCTTATCATCATCATAATTGTCGTCTTCATCATCCCCCCAGTTTGCTAATATCGGCACCGCTGTCCCACCAGCAACTACCGGTGTCCCGGCTAACGCAGCCCACGTCTCGAACTCAGCATTCTTTGCTTGTGCCAACCGCGCCATCAAAAGAATCAAAGCCCTTATTATGGAAACCTAATATCGCTCCACTACTGGCGGGATCGCTAACAGCCGTGTCTGCCAGGGCCCATCCTATTTCAAAACTGCCCGCCGTCGCTGCAGCGGTCAATCCTAGGCTCGCATCAAGACATCCCTCACACAGAAAGGTAAAGGTCATGTATGTATCGTTCACGAGCTTTCTTGAGGAAATTTGGCGAACACGGAACGTACCACTGACCTGTGGCGGCCTGTCGTCTTCATTTCGTGCCTGGTGGAAGGAGGACACGACAGTGGTTCCGTCTGACCAGGCGCACAAAAGGACGGACCGACCATATCGACCCAATGGCTTGTCTGATGTAGATGGTACTGGATTGGTAGAAAGATACCTGATTATGGATGGTGAACAATGGATAGGATCCTGTCAAGGATGATGGAACAAGAAGAGAGAGTGCGAACTACTCTTTTATATGAAAACTTAATGTGACCTGCCAAAACCTGCCTTAAGGGTGTGCACCCTCCATGAAAGCACTTCTTCTTTTTCAGCAGAGCAACCACTCAGAGCCCGTGACAAATGGAACCACCGATTGTTAGAACGGACCACAATTCGTTCACAATCATCGATATCTTACGGTGTTTTCTTAGTACGTAAGCTCTTCCCCTAGGCGGAATCCCCACTACCTTGATCAACTCCATACTCGCGTTTTGATCTAACACATACGTACTTAACCACCCAGGTCACTTATGGAACAAAGACCACACACACAGTAGTTAGTGAGTTGTATTATAGAGATGTTAAGCGACTTGGCAGAAGCTTTTATGGCGGCTGGAGTTGCCAAATTTTACAAAATAAAGCCATTGAATGGAGAAGACGGATATCAGCTCAAGTAGCCATACTCAATCGGCGAGAAGTTTTTGTCTGCTTGTAGCAAGAAGTTCCGTGCAATGATCCCACAGAGAACCAGGTTGTGGGTATGAAATTTGGGATGCCGCAGACGATGATCTGGGGAATTTTGGATGTTTTAGCCAATCCACAACCTCCAATAAAGATTTTTACATGCTGCTGCGAATGGAACATTCAAGCTGAATAGAGATGTACTTTTGCCCCAAGTCAACAGTAATCACTGGTTAAATCTTACTCAACATATCAGCCAAGTCTTGCGAAGCTACTCTTGCGAAGCTACTCTTGCCTTCCCCAGAAGGTTCTTTGCATGAGACAAAATTTGGTCATAAACAAAAGAAAGTCCCATTCATTCTCTCGGCTGATCGGTTTACCTCTAAATTTGTCGTTCAATTTTGTTGTCAATATCGTAATCTCAATCCGCATTAAATAGGTGTTCGATATTGTGAAATCATAGCACCATCAAATTTTGTTAGATATTGGACCCATTACCATGAAGCCATGACGGCCACGAAAGGATGGCAGTGTTACTTCGAGATATGTAGATTTAGAACTCGACTTTTGAAACAGTGATGGTACCCGTCAACGTCAGCAACCATTTTCTTGGGCCGTGTCAACTCAGAAGAAACACCGTAAAGCTTGGCATTCCCATAACCTATTTCAGTGAATCAGTGATAAGCTCGTTTAACTAGCAAGAATGGGGAAAAGTTCTTTCACATTTTATCCGCATACCCTGTAAAAGATATATAATTCCTGCTTCTGCAATGTCGGCTCTTCATGTGTTTTGAGGTCCAGCTTGACAGGTACTCGTAGGCAGCTTTCTCCTGGGCAGGCATCATTTGAGTTATACCACTTGGCTGTCATTTGTCCTCCCAATATGCCTAAAAGGGAGCTCATGGGAGCAGGCCATGGAACAAAAACCTCTTGCATTTCACTTAACCTGATGAGAGTGTGTGTTCTGCTCAGCATGAAAAATTATCCCCGCATGCTTCAACCATCTGCAGCTATTAGCGAACACAGAGAAAGATTGGGAAACCAGATTCAAGACTTGAAAACCCTCGAAAACCTTTACTGAAGAGGGGCAGATCGATATAGAAGTATCATAAGATGAGGTTTAACCTACCCCAGACACTCCGCATAAAACGACGAAGCCAACGGCCCAAAATCCGACAACGCCACAAGTACATTCCTACACATCATGGTGATAATCCACGAGCCCGTTCATGCTTCATTCATCGTCATCATCATCCTCGTCTAATTCCACAGAGGAGTTATGAGCTGCCTTTCAACGTGCCTGGCTCCCCCCTTGATATTGTCCGCGTTCCTTCTTGGTCTTTGCAATTTGCTCGCCGCGTTGTCTTTCATGGAGCATATCGACATCATCGTCAGAATCTATCTGTGTTGGTCTAGGAGCATCGTCATCCTCATCGTCGTCATCCTCTCTGGCTTCTTCTGCCTGGGCGCGTTTGACCTGGCGAGCAACCACTGGATCATCGTGGAAGTCGTTGAGATCAAATTGCTGCGACAATTAGGTCCTGGTCAATAAACAACGAAAATAGGGTGAACTACCTTATTACATCCGCTTTGAGGACATTTAGCTTTCTTTGCACCTGGAAGTCCTATAGGTCGCCCACGAGCATCTCTAGGTTGAACCAGTTCACTGTATTGGACGAAGTATTCGGTAATAGCGCTCTTTTCAAAAGTATGAGTGCAAACCGTATTACTGTACGGCTCTTTAAAGTATTGCAGGGTTAGAGGGCATTTGAGAGTTACAGAGGCTCTAGCGATGACGACGTCGTCATCAGAATCGTCGTCTTTATCGTCTTGTTCGCCAGTGTCTAAAGCCGGTTGTCCATCCTCTGTGAACCATGTACGCGCGTGAGGCGGAGGGTTCTCGTCACCGAATCGAGCTGAGTGAACCATACGGACGAAGGTTGAGTAATCTGTATTCTCGTACCTGTCTCTGTCAGATGGTGTATAGAACAACAGAGGGCACATATTACCTGGACCTCATGCTCTTGGAACTATATTCGCTCGTATACTCCGCTCGGACATCTTTTAACAATTCCAAAGTGCTAACCCCGGGAACATTAGGTATCTCAAAAGCCTGTTCATCTTCCTCTGCCGCAGCGATCTCGTCATCACTACCCTCACCCTCATTCCTGGCCCTTGCTCGCTGGACAGACCTAGGTTCTGGAGCTGGAGGAATCTTTGCGACAAGTTCGTTCATAATGTGATCATTCATGGCCAGTTCATCGTCGAAATCTAGAAGTTCTCGCAACGCTTTCTCCGCTTTCGTCCTGATTTCCAGAGCCTGTTCTTCAAGATCTTTCGCACTTCGAATGGCCGCAATCTCGTCCACACTCTTGTCATGTTCGCCGGTTTTACGTCGCTTGCTCGTCTCTTTTTCGGCCAGGGCCTTCTTACGATTGACGCGGTCAAACACATCGCTGGTAGTGTTGATCAGATTGAGCTTGCTAGTCTTCAGATGCTGCTGGTACTTTGTATAATCATGGGCTATGCGGAGCTGATTGAGTTCGACTCTGGCTTCGGCACTCAGAGGGCAACTTGGTGGCTCGTAAGGAGGAAGGGGTGTAAGTTGATTTCTGTCTTGGTGGCGTTGCCGGCCGTTAACGTTCGATTGATGTCGCGATCGTGAGGCAGGTGAAGATTCTTCATTTTGCCGCGAGCGCTGAACGAGCCTTCTGCTTGCCATGATGGGTATCTTGATAGTTGACGAGCCGTACAAGTTGGGGAGGATGATGGTCGGTATTGAAGATTTGGTCGCGAAAAGCCGACGCGATTGGGGAGACGCGTTTGACGCTAGTGGGAATTTACTGCAAATCGACCTCCCCTCCTCTTCTTCTCCATTCAACAACACCATCTCTTTCTCGTTGAATACTGTATACCGTTAGATTTGCGAGTGAGAGTCTAAACATGATCTTGATCTTGATTTTTCTAGTGTCGTCTATCGGAATGAGTATTTGGACATCGTCCTTGGCAGCTGTCCCTCCATCTACTAGGCTCAATACCGAGGGGCATATGATGTCAAGCTTACTGAGATGCCCTAGTTGAGTTCGCCGGAGTAAAGCTATATGGACTCACTCAAGCTAAGAAAACTTGTGTATTGAAGCTAAAACAGTGTTAGTAGCAAAGCCCTGTTTGTTTTGTTCAGCGCCGGTTTGTTTTTCACTTCCAGATAGTTATGCTCTAGGAAAGACCGGATCGAGGAAAGACTTTCATATATCGATCTTAAATACCCTGGCGCGGGAGGAACTTTTCACTTATACATGGTGTGGCGCTTGCTCCAGAGCCGGACTGTTTTCTATGGGATTTAGGGCGAGTGTGACTGCCATCTTCTTTTCAGTTTCTATATAACAATTCCCTTCCTCCATCGTTCCGATGTCAGTCTCTGCACATACATTCGTAAGCATTATCGACTCTGATATTCTACTTATCTTTTACACCCGTAAAACATAATTTTTTTGGTATCGCCTGAAGAGAGATATTTTTCATTATGGGCACCAATAATGTCTACCTGGACCGCGAGAAATCCAGAGACGACTTTGCCTCAAATGTCTCCAATAATCCAGATGACTATGTCCAGACTACCGATATAACCGATCAGACTGAAAAGTCGTTCTGGGACAGGCTGTTTCCTGTATGTATTTCCATGTCCTGGTGTTTCACTATGCTGACTCTCAACCGATTATAGGTAATTGCTTGTGGTGCTGGTCTCTTCTCTGACGGGTATATTAACAATGTTATTGGCTCTGTCTCTACAATCCTCACAAAACTATATGGTATTCGCTATACCGAATCTAGTGCTCGCAAAAACGTTTCCGCCATCGCATTCGCTGGCACTGTCTTGGGCCAACTTGTCTTTGGCTACACGAGTGACAAATGGTCCCGGACCAATTCTCTCTTCTTGTCGACTGTCATTCTGATTGTATTCGCTATCCTCAGTGCTGGATCCTACGGCGCAAATGGAAGCCTAGAGGGGATGTTCATGGCTCTCACCGCATACAGATTTCTCGTTGGTATTGGGATTGGCGGCGAATATCCTGCCGGGTCAGTCGCATGCAGTGAAGCCTCCAGCGAATTGAAGAGTGGCAGCCGAAATAGATGGTTCATTATTTTCACAAATGTTATGATTGACAGTGGGTTTGTCTTCGGTGCTTTTGTTCCATATGTTCTCGTAAGGATCTTCAACGAGGATCATCTTCGTGCTATCTGGAGAACGTCCCTGGCTTTAGGTGCTCTGCCGCCGATTATTCTCCTTGCGCTTCGACACAAGCTTCACGAGCCTGAGAAGTTCCAAAAGTACGTTTCTTACTACCCCTTTTTAGCTTTACTGACGATCTACCTCGCACAGAGAGAGCATGAAGCACGTTCAGATTCCATACGGCCTGGTTCTCAAATACTATGGATCTAGACTATTCATTGTGTCTTTGATCTGGTTCATCTATGATGTAAGTGTGCCTCTGTACACAATTCTGCTTCAAACTAAGCTAATTAATAAATAAGTTCTCCGCCTATTCTTTCAGCATCTATTCTTCTTCGATTCTCGCCAGTGTCCTTCCAGAAAATGCGCCAATGTCAACAACTTTCGGCTGGAACACCCTCATCAACGTCTTCTATCTTCCAGGCGCTATTGGAGGTTCGTTCTTTGCTGACTTCGTTGGTCCACGAAACGCTCTTGCTATTGGTGTCATAATCCAAGGAATTGTCGGTTTCATCATGGCAGGTCTCTACAGCATTCTCAAGCAAGCACACATGATCCCGCTTTTCACCGTCATTTTCGGAATTTTCATGTCTCTCGGCGAGTTTGGACCAGGTGATAACATCGGTCTCATCGCTTCCAAAACCTGCGCCACTGGTGTCCGAGGTCAATATTACTCCGTCGCTGCTGCGGTCGGAAAGCTTGGTGCTTTCGTTGGTACCTATGTCTTCCCATACATCGTCCGGGCTGGCGGTGAAGGTGATGGATCCGCAAAGCTACCGTTCTTCGTCTCCAGCGGTCTGTGTATCTTCAGTGGTCTCATCGCCTACTTTTGCTTACCTCACATTGGACAAGATACTATTTCAGAGGAGGATATCAAATTCAGAGCTTATCTTCTTGAAAAGGGATGGGACGTCAGCCAGTTGGGTACCCAAAAGAATGAGGTTGGTGATGAGAGAGGCGTTGTGGCTCAGTCTGAAGCTGTTGAGAGCAAGTGAGTTGCAAATTGATTGTTGTCTTAGAGGATGGTTATTTTGTATTGTGGCGTTTCCGATTTACTGGTGTTTGTTTGGAAGGCTCACTTTTTAATTGTTGGGAAGTATTGTTTTGGTGGAAGTAAGTTCTTTGGTTGTGGGACCGAATGTGGGTGTTCAATAGAATTACTCATATAGTTTTCAAATACACACTGTGTTCTTTCCACTCCGTTCAACCGTTGCCAGAACATTTGCAGGTCGCTAGAACTCGTATTTCTACATATTTCCCGGCAAGTAACTCGCAATTTACAGTATAGGCGGTGACAGTTTGGTCACATATTCGAACGGCCAGACACCACATCGAACTTGTGCAGTATTTATTATTAAGAAGACTTTCCATTTTACCCTCCAGGATCTATCTCTCCTGGTGATCTAATTTAACCATCTAATGTATTAACCGACCATTAATCCGCACACTCCGCTCATTTCGCACCTTCATCCAAAGAATGGAGGCTAGGTATCTAATTTCATCATCCCATCTTTTCATCATCCACACCACAGTATCGGCAGCACCAGCAACAAGGAAACCGAACATATTTGGAGTTGCAAGAAAATTTTCATAGCAAACTCATAAACAACCTGACCTACCTACATAAAGTAAGGCTAGGTTTACCCTAAGATAGAAACCAAGTAGAAAAGAAGAAAACAATCGCAAGAGGTCTAGAAAAGTAGGGGCAGGACAGTCGGGAGGGGTGAGACCTATGTAAAAAAAAAAGGTACCCTCTTTCTCCCATAGAATACATCGGATCTGACGAACGGGAAAAAAAATAAAATGAGAAAGCAAAGGCTATGTAAGTATTTTGATATCACTCTCTTTCTTGCGAAGAGAGGATATGTTCTCTTCTCTCTCCACCAACATTACTACACCACCCGTCTATTCTTTCTTCGCCTTCTCAACCTTGGGCGTCTTTGGCACACGAGCCAACCAGTATAGGAAAATCGCACCGCAAATGTTGAAGATGATATACGGCCAAATCAAGCCCCAATTTCTCCATCTCTGGCCATAGTCGGACACCACGGAGGCTAAGAAAGTGTTTGTGTTGTCCAGCACACAGAAACTGCACATGTCGGTCGCTGTGCCATCGAGATATCTACCACCAGCTGCCTTGATGTATGGGTCGAGGAACTCGGCACACGTGCTGCCGTTTGGTGGCGCGAATTTGAGGTATTCCACTGGGTCGCATACCACGTCCGCGTTTGCTAGTCCGACGGACATCATGCCGCTAACGATGTAGGTAAAGGGCGAAACGCGGTACATGAAGATCCAGAATTTGGGGAAGGTAGAAGGACCTGCGAGGACACTTTTGGATATGTTAGTTGGAATCACCAGGAAGAGATGCCAGGCCTAGAGAATTACTTACCCGCAGAAAATCAAGGAGAGCGAGAAGAGTAAATTGGCAATGTTGGCGGCGTTTTCGGCAGTCTCCATACCGGCGATGACCAAGTGACAGAAGGTAGATGTGAACATGAGGAAGCCCCATATGTACAAGAACATCAGACCAGCACGCTCATTGACGGCATCTGTTGGCTCAGCGTTGCGGAAGAGACCGATAGGATAGTACCAGCAGACGAAGATGATCACACCCATGAGAGAATTCCAAGGCAGTTCGACCATAATGTTCGAGAGGATAAACACTTGCCACGAGTATGTCTTGGAAGGTCGCTCACGGACTTCGTAAAGGGCTCTCTGAATGACAAAGTGGGGCATCATTTGTTGGATGATGTTGCCGAAGATCGTGAGAAGCATGAAGATCGAGAAGAGCTGATTCTGCATTCCTTGGAGCGATGTCTTTGCGTCATAGAAGGAGAATCCAATGAAAAGTGCTGTGAGCAAACACAGGATGAACTTGGAATAGAGATATGAGGGTGTACGCCACAATTGTTCGAATACTCTCTTCAGGACAGCTGTAAGTTGAACGGCAAATGGAACAGCATAGGCATCCAGAGATGAGGGGTCTTCCGAGACAGGAATTTGTGACAATTCGGATTTCATCTCGGCAAGTGTGGCCTTGACTTGAGCCCGTTCGGGTGAGGCATTCCAGGCGGCTGGCCAGTCAACATCGGTCTGAGAGCCAGGAGCAGCACCAATAACGTCAAGCATGGCTTCAGCTGGATTCTCATCGGCTGTGATGTGTCTAGAGCCATTTCTCTCGAAGTAGTCAATCAAGGTTTGAGAGTTCTTGCCAATGTCTCCGAAGTAAACAGTCTTGCCGCCCTTGGCGAGGAACAAGAGACGATCAAATTCTTGGAAGAGAATAGCGGAAGGTTGATGGATAGTGCAGAGAATGGCTTGACCATTGTTAGCGAGCTTACGGAGCAGAGCACAAATAGACCAGGCAGTTTGAGAGTCGAGACCGGAGGTTGGTTCATCCAAAAACAGGAGAAGAGCGGGCTTTGCGGCCAATTCAACACCGATAGTAAGACGCTTTCGTTGTTCAACGTTAAGACCTATCACGTTCATTAGCAACGTGAAAATATCCGAGAGTGACTCTGATAATACCTTCACCAGGCACACCAACGACGGCGTCAGCGTAAGCCTCCATTTCCAAAACCTTGATGACCTCGTCAACGTACGCGAGCTTTTCGGATGTGGGTGTAGATTTGGGTTGACGAAGAACAGCGCTGAAGTTCAATGCCTCTCGGACCGTGGAGGTGGCGAGATGGAGATCTTGTCTGTGAAGCGAGAATTAGTTTCTTCTTTCCAAAGACTTTCTAAGAGTGAGACTTGACGACTGTATGAAGAGCAATGCAATCGAAAACCGAAGAGGTCCAAAAGGAAGGTGGAGGAAAGTTTGGGCTAACGTACTGCTGAACATATCCAGTCTTGCGTTGGAATCCAGTATCACGTTCACGACCATCAACGAGCATTTGACCAGTAACAACACCCATAGTGACACGAGAAGCGAGGACATCCAAAAGAGTAGTCTTTCCGGCTCCAGAAACACCCTAATAAAGTCAGCAGTAATCCAACACAAAACTCGGAGTTCTTATCTTACCATCAAGGCCGTGAGAGTACCAGGTTTAACCCAACCATCAACACCATTGAGCAATCTGCGTTCTTCTTTACCAATCTTGATATCGTAATTGACTTCATCCCAGTGGAAAATGGCAGTTTGTTTCTGAATACTTGGCGGGGCATCAGGGACGGTCTTCTGGCGACTCATGACAGCTTCGACGTTGTTGCGTTCCTCTGCATTGCTCTCGATATCTGGCTTTGCGTCGAAATTTGGAACAGCTCCACGTCTGAAGAGCAAAACTTCACCCTTTGACTTGGCGGCTGAAATGTATTCGGTGGCAATAAGGTACACTGCGCATCCGGCAATCATGAGGGCAATCATAATGCCCAAGTTTCGCCAAAGGTGGTCCGGGGTGTATGCGTAGTTCACTCTGATGTATGTGGTACCATCGACAAAATCTGCACCGGCTGCAGCACCAGTAGTTGCACAAATACGCTGTTCAGGAGCGAGGTCTGCAAAACCAGGTACGTCCTCCCTTGGCACGTAGGCCCCGCAAGGGATTTTGACACCGTGGAACTGGATATGTTAGTACTACGGTTCAAGTGTCTCATCAACCATAAATAAAACAGAAAACTCGTTCCACCTCAGGCACCCTGTGATGGGGGAAGGGAGAACGAATGAATGAATGGAGAAACGAATGAAGGGCAGGAACAATTGGGGAGAGAAACGAATAAAGGCAGCAACGAGTGGAGGGAGAAAAGCATGGATAGGAAACGAATGGAGGTAGGAACTAATGAAGGTAGGAACGAATGGAGTACCCGCAAGAATGAATGGAGTAAAAGCAAGAACGAACAGACGCAGGAACGAATGAAACTTACCTCGTTAATCATCAAAGACTCGAATGCGTAAGCGACAGGATCGATATAGTTAATCCATCGGAACCACGGTTTCATGTATCTGGTTGGAATAGCAAAACCAGTGTAGATAATCAAACCAAGAATGAAGATTGCGGCCGGTGCCATGGCTTGTGCAAGTGTTCGAGAGAGAGCAGCGATACAACGGAAGAACATGGACATGGTAAGAGTGCAAACGAAAGAGAACAACAGGAACGTAAAGAACGCTTCCGGAGTACGTCGAAGATTCGTCAAAAAGTACAGTGCCAGGTCGAAAACGATGGTTGTCCCAATCTTATTCGGCAAATCGCACAGCATAGACGCTATGGCCTCGGCAAACGGATGATAGAATGCATATTTAGCCTGTTTTTCGACGATGGGACGTTGGGCGTAAAGGGTCAGAATTTCGAGGGAACTAGCGAAAGCGGCCATGAGAATACCGAAGAAGAGTAGAGCACCTCTGCTGTACAAATCAGATGTCGAGTTTTCCAGATTGTAGAAGACGGAACCGATGATCAGGGCAATGATCGTATTCGCGAAGATACCTGACAGGAGAATAGTCATATCGTTTCTCGTTCGCAAGAAGCCGCGGTTGAGACAAAGCTTGACCTGCATGGCAACCGAGATCGTGTATGGCGACTTAATACGTTGCGATTTGGCCTGTGCGGCTTTACGAGCGTCTTTGAATTGCTCAAGTCCCTCTCCACCGAGTGGATATTGGGCCTCATACTCATCAATCTCCTTGATAAGTTGGGCTCGATCCGCACTCGTTTTCCAGGCGTCAGCGAATTCGTCTGGAGTATAGGGTACTCGGTTCTCGAAGCCTGGTCGGGTGATACGTTCTGCTGGACTGGTGATAGAAGTCAAGTAGTCGGCAGTCGTTTGACGAGGAGGACAATCGAATCCCATCTCAGTGAAGTAGTCCTTTGCTCTGTGAATATTTCCAAAGTAGATCTGTCTACCTTCATAAAGCAGGGCTACCTTGTCAAATACGTCGTAGATGGATTGCGATGCCTGGTAAATGGCAACAACCGCCGCAGCACCTGTAAGCTCGGTAGAGATTTTTAAAGTCCTCACAAACTCCAACGCTGTCGCCGAGTCCAATCCTCTTGTTGAATTATCCCAACACTGCAACGGGGAGCCTCCTAAAGCCCTAATGGATGTTAGCGAGATATATATGGGTTGAGAAAAATACTTACGCCTCAGCGATACTGACACGCTTTCTCTCACCACCGGAAACACCTCGAATAAAATCGTTTCCAACTTTCGTATTCAGCGTGTGACTAAGACCAAAGACAGCCATAATAACATCTCGCATGTGTTTGGCGTAGTCTGTTCTTGAGACACCTGGAATTCGGTTTGCTGGTGCGCGGGCTTGAGCTGCGAATTCAAGTGTTTGGCCGACAGTCAATTGAGGGAAGTGAACGTCAACCTCGGCTTGATAAATACATTCTCCTCGGAAATCGTTGTGCATCATCTCCATTGGAATACCCTGGTAATTGATCCGAGATTCTTCAGCGACGAAAAATCCATCCGTTTCTCCAGAGATTGTCTTCAACAAAGTCGAGCAACCACTGTACTCGGTTAGCCTCTAGGTGCTGTCTATGGGTCCCAAGAGACTCGTTTTAACCTT
>JBAMDN010000921.1:0-13904 GCA_037074945.1 Tetracladium marchalianum
GATTGGCGGAACAAGAGGTCGTTGAGACAGTGTCCGATTTTAGAGACCATGATGAGCACGCGAGGCTTTTGACTGGTGGAGTGTAGTTCGTAGCTCATGGTCATTGGTTGAGCAATGCTCTCAAAGCCAGCCCGTAGCTCTTCAACAGTCCGGCTACTTTCATCCGCGGGTTTGAAGTGAATTCTCATGAAGAACTTTTTGGAGGTTGGGTCGCCGAATTGGGAGGAGTCGAGGATGTTGAGGTTGTGCTGGGCAAGGAAGCCGGTCACGGCGTGCACAATGCCTGGTCTATCCGGGCAGGAAAGAGTGAGGATGAAATCTCCATTGCTAGCTGCCATCTTGCGTTTTGATTTTGTGGTGATATATCGTGGCTGAGATGGTAATGAATTGCTGATTTTGACGACACGTGCAGTGTGAAAATTCGATGACTCAAAAACAGTGGAGGATGGAGATGAACTTCTGAACTGTTGAAGTTGAGAAGGTGAGTGATGATGAGTGATTGATCGAACTGAGATCAATTGAGACGTAGAGATGCTCTTGAAATACGTCCGTAAATTTCGTGCGGGAGTTGGAAAGATGACGGTCATTTTTCCCAGCTGATGAGAAGTCAGTCAGCTAATAAAGTGTCTTTTCTCTCCGGTATCGTGGTCTCGCCAATCGCGAATTGCCGGTTTAGGCTTTAGGTTTAGTCACGTGTGGGTTTCTTGGTTTGGGACCATGAATTTGCCGGTAAATTGAAAATGGAAGCTGTAAAGGGAGCTGTACGTGGTCCGTTTAAAGTTAAAAGACCGAAATGGCTCTCAGGAATGAAGTTTTGCGGTTGATACTGTGAAGTGCCATTGGGAGTGGCAGTACCGGGTTTCACGAACAACCGAGACCACTAGAGAGAATTGAAGTCCGACAAACTTAATTTAGGAATTGAGAAGGAATTCTTTTCCGCTATGTATCTCATATCGAGCGAGAAACTCGAACAATGCTCACTGTCTTTGAGAGCTCCCTAGAGTTGGGCTGCATGGGAAAGGTTCTAGGCTCAAGTACCTTATGAATTCGGCGGAATTTCACGATTACCATTCATCTTCGTCCCAGATTGTATGAAAAAGGATTGATAGAGACGAAAGACGAAAAGGCTGGCCGACTACAAGCCTTATGTGACGATTCCATAGCTCGATGTCGAATGGTCTCAAAATATCTCATTTTCATACACGTGGTACCGTCCTTTTCGACAACGGAGAGCGATCTGGAAGTTTGCATTGATAACACATGGAAAAAGGACATAAGAGATGGATTTGGAAACAGTACGGAGTGTCTCATCTTCAAAAGCTCTTACTTGGGTGATTGATGGACAACATCAAACCCTTCTCGACCTATCGAATGGATGCATTTGGGTATTGGAGAGGCAAGTAGCAGCCTGTTGTTACTTTTGGTATGGAAAGTACAGTGTTCTGGCAAAAGTATTCCAGAAGTGCTGTTGTGGTAAGGGGCCCCACGGCAACGAAGGACCGATTCCCCTAGAATGTTTGGTGCAGCATCTCCCAAACAAATTTCCACGAAGATGTTTTGCTCTCCAAAATCTTGCTCCGGCATCGATACATCTCCGTCGGATATCCTACATTGCACAACGTATTCTTTGATGGTGACCTACCTCCAATAGTTCCAAAAGTTCCAGAATTGTCACAGTCCAAAACGACTCGGGTATGATGGCTTTCTCCTATGATACAATGGCACTCATCCCGCCCCCAGCCCATCAATCCTGCGACCCATGCCACATATCTATATTCGTGACCAATTGCAACACATCGCTCGTGAATTTCCCCAGTTCGATTGATGCTCCTCCTCAACCTCCATCGATCTAGTGCTTCTCGGGGGCCTTTCCGCTCTTCACATTTGGGTTTCTTGGATCATTCTTGAATTCGGCAGCTGTTTTATCTCGCATCAGCCAATTGCTCGTATCTAATCAGCCTCAATTGGTAGGGAAAGACGTACTGTTCATCATCAAGTTCTGGACGGAGTTGATTCCGTACAAGATAACAATTCCTATACCAGCAGTTAGTCTCAATCTCAACTTGCCCCTCCGTTCCCAATTCCCAATTCCATCTCATATATCCCATCCATCTCAATACCGCGTGCTCAACTGAGCGGATAGGTGTGTTTTCGTACCGGCAACAAAGAAGGGAGCCATTGGCTTAGCTGTTGGAAAACTTCGTCAGTGTCTGGTCTCTTGGTTTTAATTCAGGCTTTGCTCGCGTCGGGCGATCGCGGGTGGGCCATTGAACTTACCCACGGGGGCGGGAAACTTCTTTCCTAGGAGCGACATCTTGAATTGTGTGTTGGACGTGGAGATAGAGAGTTGTGAGGCTGGTAGAAAGGTGTTGCGTTGCGATGCCGTTGGGAGTGGTGAGGCTGGTTGACCATCCCGAGAGCTCTTCGTCCGGATGAATCTAAGCCCAATCTGGCATAGTGACATTGCACGTGATCAGACTTAGAAGATTTGCGTTTCTGCTTCACGTCTTCCACACTCCTTTTCAACCTCATGTTTGCAAAGTT
This sequence comes from Tetracladium marchalianum, assembly GCA_037074945.1. Taxonomy (NCBI): domain Eukaryota; kingdom Fungi; phylum Ascomycota; class Leotiomycetes; order Helotiales; genus Tetracladium; species Tetracladium marchalianum. The sequence goes on from JBAMDN010000921.1 coordinate 2,545, forward strand.
TATTGTGTCCAGACGTAAATAATTATATTTCTGCTATAGTCATATCAAGAATTGTCTATATTGATAAGATATCTTTGAATATGCTCGGATGTTTCCCAGGAGACCACCATACTGATGCTTCTTTTGGCCAATTAGCAACAGACATGAACAGTTGAAGATGTAGTCTCGATGGGAAAACTTACCACTTTCCATTTTCCTACAACATTCTCTACTGTTGAATTGCTGCTCAAAGCAAAGACATTTCGATAGTTCGTCGATACAAACCGGCCAGCCAAGGCGAAACTCCCACTTGTCCGCGGTGCTGACGAGCCTCCAGACCAAGTCTGAAGAGCCAAGGAAACATATTGCACACATTCGAAGTCAGTCGAGAAGCCATGGCTTCTAATGTATGCCATGACTTTTGTTTTTTCACCTTTGTTCGCAAAAATTGCAAGGCTTGCCCAAGCGCAAACCAAATCAACGCCTCTTTATCCGAAACTCTGGACGTGCCAACTCACCAGCAGTTTCGGCGAATTGGCCCTCTTCTTCACTGCGTTATTTGTATCGATGACCAAGCTCTCATGACCAAGCTCTCATGCATGAAGGGGAGGAAACTTCAACCATACTTTTATTGTAGATCGTGATGTACGGGAGATTCTTGATGCAAAAGCAGAACCTCTTCCACTGCTTTCGCATTCCTCGAACTGCCGAGATAGGAAACCCTAGGCGGGCGTTTACATATCAATTGAGGCGACTCGAATGTGTTTCGCCGTTCGAATCGTAGCGGCGAATGATAGTGGAAACCGAGTCACCGATATGCAGCGGTATAAACCCTGATAGTGAGCTGCGAGCCAAGTTTGCGGTTTTGATCGACGTGTTTAAACGCTACTACGATGTCCAAATCGAACGGGAACCTCTTCTCGTCGGGAACGACAACAACGAACATCCCAAAAAACACCTTGAATCAAGTCCGGTACCACCACGGTCCGGACCATATCGTTGGGTTTAAATAGCTAGGTTCCCAGAGACAAGCTGGACGACCAGTGATACCTTTGGTTTAGCGTCAGCACAGGCAGTTGTAGTTTGGTCGAAAAATCCTCAGAATCCTCGAGTGTCAAGGGAAGCAGGAACCAGACTGATTCCAAGAGCTTCTAACAACCTCTTCTAAGTACAGGGAACTGCTTGAAAACTCGAGATCTGACATGGTAGTCAATTCGGAAAGGATTCGCTTCACTACTGTTACTGTTTTGTAGCAAAGCCAGAGACATTGAGCAAGAAAATTTCAGACATAGAAGAAGCCACCGCAGCTTCTTTGAGAGAAGACACCGAGCAGACAGAGCATCCTGGTCAAGATCGACTGCCTTTTCCCGATTTGGATACAGCTAAGTCTCAATGACATGCTAAAGATGGCTCAAAATCTGGCGTGGTCTGCAACTGGGAGACTCTGAGTTGTAGGAACTGCCCAGTTGCACAACTTCAACATCAATGGGTGTGGCAGGTGTTTGGTCTCCAGCTGAACATCTTGAAGTCACGACAACCATGAGCACATTTTCTCATGGATCAGCCCCTAATTAACGCATTTTTTCATCTAAAATTCTAGTCGTGCGGAAAAGGTTACAGGCACACAATAGATAGATGATAGACGAATTGAATTGCCACGCTAGAATGAAAGCTTTGTGAAACAAATGATACAGAAACAATCAAAAGTGGTTAAAGTCACTTTGGTAGAACAGGGTTTCGAAACATGAAAAAGACATTCTGTTTAAATTTCTCCGTTCCACCACCCTTCATTGAACGCGATGAAGTTTTCCATCGTCATAGGACGTTCGTAGATTTTATACGACAACATATCATCAGGAAGAGCGTAGGGTTCGTCTAGTCCGTGCGTACCAACATAGCCAGTCCTATCGAGATGACGATTCGGCCCCGCCGCTATGCCACTTGAGAAGGTGGAAGTGAAATCTGTACTAATGAGGGTCGAAAAAGAATCCGAAATTGAATCCAAAGCCTGTGCCAGCCCCGGATGTCCGGAACTATCATCATCCACAACCACATTATGCATTTTCACTTTACACCTTTCCACTAAACTTTCCAACGGCTTCCAAATCGCCTTTGAATCCGCTTCTGTCACTCCAAGACAGTCCTCAAAGGCATAGTTAACTGCGGTCCACGCCCTCCGTAGCCGTTCTGGCGGTTCATGAGAACAGCTAATCAAATTCAACAAGTACGCAACTGGATGCCAATGTATATGCGACTGTAGGATCCAGCTCAGTCCAGAGGTTGCAGGATCATTGATGGCTCTATGTTGCGACTCAATGATTTCACAACTGACTGCTGTGAGTTGCTCGATCATGGCTGAAGAGAGATGGTCGGCGCTTTTGTAGCCATTAATGTGAAAGAGAGGGCATTGAATCACGAGTGCGAGTTTGAGGATGACGCGGTGGCCGAGTTTGAGTGCCATTTGTTGAAAGGGGACGGTGGGGGAGCAGTACTTGAAGTATTTTGTTTCGAGGGACCCTTTGCATTCTTTGAGGAGAAGACATTGGGATAGGACGTCTTGCCTACTGCCGGTGAGGTCACCCATGGTCTTCCTGTTGCGGTGGGAGTGAAACTCAGAGAGCTTTTTCCCTAGTTCGAACTAGACCTTTTAGAACAAGATGTTTATGCCGTTAAAGTGTGTGAAGAAGGAGACTTACTCTTATCAATGGCCAGGTGAGCTCTGTAAACTCTGATCTCTCAATCGGCGGGGTAGTATCTGTGGTTGATATGTCGGCATCGTTGATGTTCAACGGCATTCTTGCATCGGCACGATGAATTTGTGATGGAGGAAAACCACACTCTTCGGCGACTAAGACGTCCAATTCTGATATGTACCACCAGAGCCTTCGTCTCATCTCAGTCGCGAATACTGAGAGTTTGAGAACCGATCCATCGCGATGAAGTCCCAGAGATTGTCCCACTTTGCAGGCGAGAAGTTAGTCTTAAGTAAGGTACACCACTACAGCATCCGAATTGGCAGAGAAATTTCGGGAAAGGCTGTCACAAGATGTCTCCGATCAACACATGTTGTCCTAGAAAGTAAGAAATCGTTTTACGTACTCCGCATCGCAATACCACAAAGCATCCACATATTTCGAGCTTGCTCAGATCTTCGACTGCATATCTGTACAAATTAGTAAGTTATAGAGATTTGAACTAGACTTTAAACGTACTAGAAAAATGACAAAAGCTTGAAGAGTGACCAAAGCCTCTGAAGTCAAGAAATTGGCCCTAATCAAATCATCTTGCACCTCACATCTCAAAACTTCGAGCAAGTCTTGCCTCGAGCTCCCATACCTCCAACAATCCTCATCTCGCATGGTCGTGATAGCGGCGTATTTGATGGCAGCAAAAAGACAAACGCATTCTGCATTCGGCTGCTGATAGCCTCCCAAGGCAGCATCCACTACTGGCTGAAGTGAAGGGATGTGAAGAATTTTCAACACCGGATCTACGTTTCGCAAATATACTGGCCATAGATCTTCTAAACCAACATTGTATACCTCTTCTCGATGTCGCTGGGCTGAGAGGCCAAATAATGCCGAGGTAATCAGCTGTGAGCCTCCAGACTTTTGGTCGGGTGTGCCCGAATCGATTTCTTCAAGAAATGTCCCCAGATCAGATGCCTGAAATGAATTAGAAGACGAATCAAAAACGGGTGTTTGATCAAGAACATAATACCTCCCATGCAAAGTTTGCCCAGGAATTCGTTGAGATATATCGACTTTTATCCTCGCCAATTATCAAATGTCCCAGCAGACCGTCGAGTGAATCGCCTCTCTCGTTAATATCGGTTGGTGCCGCTGGTATCTCAGATGCGCTATTTTCACTCAAATTAATATGAACTCTTAGTTTTTCCTTTGCCTCCTCCAAGGCAATCTCGAGTTGCCGCACTCTGGAGGCGAGATCCTGCGATTTCTTTGCTGGACGACGCGGCTCGCGTTGGAGCGCTGGTTGTGCGCATTCGTGCCCGTAGGTGAGACATCTCGTACACGGAGACCTCCTGTCACATTTCACTTTTCGTCTTTGACAAGTGACGCATGGATGTCGAGATGGATTGTTGGAGTTTGAAGGCTTTGCACTGGGAGTGTAAAGGTCGAACCTGGGATGGGTATTTTCCGTGGAGGACATTCTGTACACATGATATCCACCACTGTAACAAAAACCTTATGCAAAGAAGTGACATTATGTATGCGCTAGAGTACTTATCTTTAGCGTCTTATCAAATGATCACAAATCTGGGAATCTCTGAAATATTAAAATAGAAGCTAGGAAGGACATATTTTGGGGTTTAGTCATCACAGTGCAGTTGTCTTGGGTTTCAATTGTGAATCTTCCAACGAAACGACATATTGACATCCAAGACAAATACCGCCCCAATACCACAGCAGAACAACAACATCGTACGACGAAAAAATGGCAGTTGCTTTCATCATCACTTTTCGCCCCCTACTCTGTAATTAGTTACTCCGATGCCACCTTACACCAACATATCTCGTCCGTCGCGACAGTAGAAGAACTTTCGGGGAGGCGGAAAACCAGGAGAATTGATCACATCAGAAACGGGGCTGTTTCTTGATCAGCGATAGAGGATGGAGAACAATTTAAAAAACAGCACGAATGACGTGTCTGATGCGCTTGCTTCTTAATGCCATATGACGATGGATACATTGTTTCTAAACAGCGAAAGTACTTGGTAATATGGTCGAGCAATTGCCAATTACATGGCTTCACATGGCTTCAAGTGATGCCTGCAATTGCCAGTAACGGTCGATTCAATGGCATCCTCAAAATAGGTTGTATCTGTTCTCGATTGGAATTTCCATTCACTCACAAGAGCATCCACTAAGGAGAGTTTCCGGTCACTCTCAGACCCCATACCTAAGCTCTGGTTACCATTGTATTACGATTGACATCAGACCTTCCACTTGTCCGGCTGCATTTTCATGATCAACGGTTTTCTCGCAGCTGAGAATAAATCCATTAGGGCATTTATTTGGGGAAGATGGAATTGTGGTAGTCAAGGTGGTCATTTCAATGTTAGTGTTGATCGGTTTTGGTCATGTCTGTTTCCAAGGACGAAAATTCACTTCCAAAGTTGTTGTAACTAATCTACGCTTGAGCATCCAACATTTGGAATCTATATGGAATAAAATACAATTTACATCCGCATTAAGTCTTACATGCCAACTTTTGTTATGTAGCCAAACGAAAATCAAAACGTTTCTGAGATCGGCAAATTTTGCAATGTGCACCCTCCAAAGCAGTCGTTTTAGTCCGTAGATGACACTTTCGTCTGAGATAAATATCTTTAATTCACCCAAATCAAGTAGGCTCGATTCAGCCATGCAATCACGAGTCCTCCTCGCCAACAATAAGTACGTTGCACAGTCTTTTCGTTTGAATCACTCATGCAAGCAGCTGTTGTCCTCAAAGGTGGTGGCGCCAAGACTAGCATCAAATAGCCGAACGACCCTGTCACTAGAGTCATATCCCCACATAAGCGTTTGGGATTTCAACGATTCGAAATTGTCCAGTTGGTTACAACATCTGTTCAATCCTTCGTGGCGCAATTGGCTAGCGCGTTCGACTGTTAAGCGATATTCGCAACATTCAATCGAGAGGTTGGAGGTTCGAGCCCTCCCGAAGGAGATTCAAACTTGATTCCTTCTATTTTTGCCGCTTTTTCACTCGAAAAACTCGCATGTTGACTTCCAAGAAAACTCAATTTGCCGATTCTTGGAATTAGAGATGCAAGTCTTTGATCAACCCTTTTTTGCCACACTCTACATTACTTTGCAATTCTTTATTTGGAGCCCGAACACATTGCTAGCCGGGGAGTCCTGCATTGCTGCCCAGATATGAAGTTGATTTTGTGTTGCTCTCGCAGAATTTTACAATGGAAACCGAGAATCGGACAGACTTAGTCTCTAGGTGCGAAATCTTCAATAGTGGATGTCTACTAGGTTACTACAATAGTTTCCATCCTTTTTGTCTGTCTCGGTCCTTTTGCCCGGGATGTTGATATTGCTTCTGGTCTCGAAGCCACATTAGCGAGAACGCAGACTTTGGGTTCTGCTGGTTAAACGTTCGAGAGTTTTTTTAATGTCAAGAAATAAGGGAATTTGCATATGTGTTGCGCTATTTTACTATTGTGAAAGTGGCCCCAAGTCCAATAACTCCATCGCAATGCATCCTACCAACTCCAGAATTATGCCCTGCCCCTCATTAGACCTATTCCACCAGAGCCGCCAACTTCTTAGCCAGCTTCTTCTGCTCCTCCACATTCAGGCTTTTCTGGTCGGTCTCCTGCAGTGCCTTACCGATAGCTAATGTAAGTTTTATCGATTTACTATCCACCCAAACCTTCCCATTTCGCCCAACCGCGATCTCGAATGCCAGCCCCTCCCCTCCTAGCTCCTCCAATATGACCAGTTTGCCCACCTCTGCTGGTTTCGATAGCATTAACCTCCGTGCCATAGCCAGGGAAACATTGAATAACATCCCCCCATTAAGTGGACCCAATCCATCAGATTTTCCTGTAGATGAAGACACACATTCCAATTCTGGATCCATATGCTTGTTTGCCAATGTAATCCTTCCATACACTAAAGCTCCCGGAGCAAGATTGGGTCGAGTCTTCTTGCTTGCTCCTTCGAAAGAGAGTTGGGGAAGTGTTGCATTCGGTGTGAAGTCGCTGATGCTAACATAGAAATAATCTGCAGCGGATCGCTGGACGGTTGCGATGACGAGGTCTCCAACTGTAGGTGCGTACTAGTAAAATTAGCACTGACAAAGTCTCGCAAAGCTGCAGCATACTCGGCCGGCATCAAACTCAACCCAGATGGCATTTTTCCTTTTGTCTATACACAAATGGCCAGCTACGGTCGGTGTAATCGTGTTTGGTGGGATGTGTCGTAAACCTGGACCGACTTTAAGAGGTAATTTGGGATGTTTTGGAAACGATCGTGGATCTAAGTAATCGCCCGGGAGAACGAATAATGTATCATCAGCCATTAGGTCGTTGTTTGGCTCTTGAATCGTTTGTTAGATTTGGAGATGAAAGTTTCTCGATTGCCTCTGAACTTTTCGTAGCTTCTCAGCCTTGCGCGAGAGGTTGTAGGTCTTGGCACGCTAGTCCCGCCCATCTCGCGCTAAGGAAATTTCTGGATGTGGGATAAAAAGTCCAAGGTCCAAATTCAGGACGTCAACATCGAAATTAATACTTCAACCTCCCGTTTTCCCTCCCAGCTCTTCCTAATTTGATAAGATGGCTGCCCAAGATTCCGCCACCGGTACCGCGCCAGCGGAGCGCCACGCCATTGGCATTTCCTTTGGAAACTCCAACAGTTCAATTGCTTTGACTTCAGTTGACGACAAGGCCGAAGTTATTGCCAACGAGGATGGTGGTAAGTAGCTGAAAACTGGAGGGGGGATCGTGTTGAAGAAAAATTCTAATTGATTTAAGATCGTCAAATTCCATCTATTCTGTCCTACGTCGATGGAGAGGAGTACAACGGTCAACAAGCCAAGCAGCAACTCATTCGAAACAGCAAGAACACTGTTGCTTTCTTCAGAGATTTCCTTGGACAAGAGTATGTCGATCGATCCATTTAGATTCCGGTCACTAACGGCGTTTAGCTTCAAATCGATAGACCCAACCCACTGCCACGCTTCTGCTCACCCCCAAGACCACGAGGGCACGATCGCATTCACAATTCAAGACAAGGAGGGAGATGAGAAGTCAACGGTTTCCGTGTCTGAAATCGCTACTCGTCAGTTTAAGCGTCTGGCACAATCCGCCTCGGATTTCTCTGGAAAAAAAGTCAACAGCTGTGTTCTTACCATTCCCACAAACTTCAACGATAAGCAAAAGGCCGCTCTCACCAAGGCCGCGAACGATGCTGGTCTCGAGGTTCTTCAACTCATTCACGAGCCAATTGCTGCTCTTCTAGCATATGATGCTCGTCCAGAGAGCAAGGTTTCAGACAAGATTGTGGTGGTTGCAGATCTCGGAGGAACTCGGTCTGATGTCGCAGTCATTGCATCAAGAGGAGGAATGTACACAATTTTGGCTACTGCTCACGACTACGAATATGCAGGTGTCCACCTTGACAAGGTTTTGATGGACCACTTCGCAAAGGAATTCATCAAGTGGAACACAACCGATCCTCGAGAGAATCCTCGCAGTTTGGCTAAGTTGAAGGCTGAGTCCGAAGCAACAAAGCGAGCTCTCAGTATTGGTACTAACGCAAGCTTTTCCGTTGAGTCTCTCGCCGAGGGTGCCGATTTCCAATCTACCATCAACAGATTAAGATACGAAACGATCGCCCGCAAGGTTTTCGATGGATTTAACAGGTTGATCGAGGGCGTTGTTAAGAAGGCTGGATTGGACGTTTTGGATGTTGACGAGGTTATTCTATCAGGAGGAACTTCGCACACCCCCAAGATTGCCTCCAACATGGCCAACATCTTCCCAGAGACTACCACCATTTTAGCACCTTCAACCTCGCCTACCGCAATCTCGCCTTCCGAATTACAAGCTCGTGGAGCTGCTCTTCAAGCTTCGCTCATCCAGGAATATGAGGCCGATGATATCGAACAATCAACCCACGCAGCCGTCACAACCGTTAAACACTTGACAAACGCAATTGGTGTTGTTGCCATCTCAGCCGATGCCGCTGAAGGTAGCTTCGTTCCAATCGTGGCAGCCGAAACTGCTGTTCCAGCTCGCCGTACTATTCACATTGCAGCACCAAAGGATGGAGGAGATGTGCTCGTCAAGCTTGTTGAGGGTGGTTCAAGTATCAAGATCAGCAAGGCAGAACCCACACCCAAGAGCGACGATAGCGACAGTGACAGCGAAAGCGAGGAGGAGCCAGAGGATGTGCGCGAGAAGATCTGGAAGATTGGAACAGTCCTCGCTGAAGCCGCTGTCAAGGACGTGAAGAAGGGTGGACAAGTTGAGGTTATGGTCAACGTTGCTGCTGATTTGTCTGTTACGATTACCGTTAGAGAGGTTGGATCAAAGGGTGGTGTTCGTGGTAATTTGAGCGCTGCTTAAATCCCAAAAAAGGGGATGAAAAATACATATATTATGATGATCGGATTCTACAAAAATTTGCGATAGACAGCTTCGGGGTTTGTTTGGAACGGTTTAGAATTGCTTGGTGGGTGCATAACAGCACTGAGCGTTAGACTGACAAGTAGAAGCGAATTGAAAATGTTAAACCTTGGCAGAAGTGCTGCATTGGTCCGGAAATTCCAGTTGAATTTGGCTGCGCTCTCTGGTATATGAATGTTCTGTTTCTGGTTTGTTCTTGATATGATATTGGGGTCGTAGCAGCATTGTTCAGCCTCGCTGTTGCGGATCCTTTCAATAGTTCGGAAGGCGAGCCGATTAGGTATTGTCACCTCCTTCTTTTGCTGACAATTTTATCGTCGCTGATTTGGCTGACTGCTCGTTTGGAGGTCACGCATACACGTCTTCTCAACTAGTAAAGGGGATGAAGCACCATCCAGGTGTCAAGGACGCGCTTGCAAGTAGGAAACTTTAGGGCCAAGGCTGCAAATTCCTGCCCGTTATTCGAACTAGAGACTTCGATTCAACCATTCTCGATGAACTTCTTCGTTCTGCTTAAACTTTATTTCTGTTTTGTCCAACTGCCATCAGATGGGCATAATATATCAAGCTATCTGTCGCTCCATAGTTAGGAGATACGCTCAAATCCGAGCTTTTTTGCCTAAACAAGCAACTGACTGACAAAATTTAGTTCTGGAGTCAAGACTATCGCTGGCATACCTGAAGCCTTGAACAAATATTGTGGGCGGCCATCTATAATAAGGTTTGCCAACTAGCGCTCGCTAATGGAGCTCTTAAAACTCTGTCCCATACACCAGGCACAAGGTACCTGCTTCCGCATCTATCTTCTCTTAAGAGTCACCCGAGATTCAATTGGACTTTGGAAACATTGCCGAGTGGGGATAGCAACATTGCTTAAAGTTCGTGGTCAGCAAACTGATGATATCATTTTCATCAGTCATTTGATGCCTTCGGAGACACTTGATTTGCGATCCAGTCATGCCTTGTGATGATGTGTCGAAACATGTATAAATACAATGGTTCGAACAACTATTCAACACATGCAACATCATCCACTCATCTTTAAATCTCTCCATCAGCCTCTAAACATGTCCCAACAATCTCGAAACGTGGTAACAGTATTGCCCGCAATCGCAACTCCTCTTGTCCTCGAATCTCGCCCAATACCTCTCCCAGGCGAAGGAGAAATCCTGGTTCACAATCATGCAATTGTAGTCAATTCGGTCGATTGGAAAAGATAAGCTTGGGGATTCGCCGTCTCCTCCTATTCGACGATTCTTGGTAGTGGTATGCTTCTTCTCTCTCGCCACCATTGGACATATTCCTAAACAGATTATCCTGAGTAGACGTGAGTGGCCTCGTAGAAGCAGTCGGTCCTGATGTCACCAACTTCAAGAGAGGCGACCGCGTCATCAGTTTCGCCAATGGATTTTCCAACGGTAAAATTGAGAACTCAGCATTCCAAACGTACACCTTGGTTCCAGCCATAACCGCCGCAAAGATCCCCGACAATCTTGACTTCCAACACGCCGCCATCTTCCCAATGGCTTTTATAACCGCGATTATTGCTCTATTCAATGATCTCGGCCTAGCAGATCCAACTTCACAGCCAGTACCCAAGACATCAGCCGCAATTCGCATCTGAGCGGTGCTTCCGCTGTCGGCTCTATAGCTATTTGATCTGGCTGGTTATCATGTTTATGCTACTGCCAATCAAGCTAACCATGCATATTTAACCTCACTCGGAGCGCTCACACTCGTCGACTACACCTCTCCTACTATCGTTCGCGATATCTTCGACGCCTCCAAACTCGCCGGCCACATTATTTCTCACGCTTTCGATGCGGTACTAGAGGAAAATACATTATCTGCTACCGCCGCGGGTCTTTCTACGACTTGGAGTGAAAGGTAGCAAGCTCGCTCATATTCTTCCATGGCAAGACACCGTGAGGAAGCCTGATGCTTTTGAATTGTCGCCGGTGTTGAGTGACAAGGCGTAGATCTCACGACAGGATATTTCGAAGTGGGCGTTTCATGAATTTTTGCCTGTTGCATTGGAGAAGGGGTTTATTTTTCCAAGTCCGAAACGGAGGATTGTTGAGAGAGCTCTTGGTGGGATAATTACAGAGCGCGATGGATGCACTTGAGAAGGTGTTAGTGGGGAGAAATTGGTTGTTTGTCTGGCCTAGTACATGATACATCGGAGGGTGATTAGCGGTCGCTCTCTCTTTCAAAGTCT
>JBAMDN010000923.1:0-17106 GCA_037074945.1 Tetracladium marchalianum
TGGGGGGGACTTAGAACGGTCTCAAGCAAGTTATTATCATTTGTCATGAGACGGCGTATTCACATGTGAAGCACAAACGCTGATGAGTGATAAGGTGTTTATTTTTAAATAAATCTTGCCAAAATTTCTCTGGGGACAATTTTGCTAGTCAAGAGCTTTTATAAGCTTGCTTGATGTTATTCAAGGGCTAGAAGTCACTGCTCGAGGTTGGAAAAATTCTTCATCGGGTTGTCTCCGAAAATAAATCTCCCTGCGAAGCTCTAAAAGGAAGACTAATCGACTTAGAACATGATAAGGAGCTGGACGGGGATGGTATGCCGAGTGAGGCTCGTCACCGGAACGGCACTATGTAACTTATGGCGATCGAGGTTCTTCAAGGCAAAGGTCACACATATCGGCACGACCTCGAGTCAAGTTTCACGTTCTTATACAGATGTGCATTCGACATGGCTGCAAAGGTACAGGTAGGGAAAAAGTCAACAAGCTGAGGGGACTGGAGACAAATATACTGTGAGGTTGGTATACTGGGATGTATATAGAAATTGCCAAAACCAAGCAGGGCCACATGGACAAAAATAGATTTGACTTTCCTCCTTACGATGACAAACAGCCTCTTAATTAATATCCTTGCGGTGTTCCACCCATGTATCTGATACTCATGCTTCATTTGGACGCTGCTTCCCTTAACCGAAACCTTGTATATCTTTGAGACAGCAGTCCTTATGTTTCAAGCCTCGTTCCTTTGGCTTAGATGCTCCGAGACCTCAAAATCTAAATCAGACGGCATTCATTAATAATTGAACGTATTCTTTTTAGGTGAGCCGGCATCCATATGTCATATAGACATTCTTGGTGACTTGTTTGCGGATTTAGAATATGAGTTGCAGGGATCCGGCGAAGCTGCTGAAGAGGTGAAAGGATACTGCTAGTAGTAGTGATTGGTATTCTGTTAATTTAAGACTGAGTTACCCGCCTTGCGCCCGATGAAATCCGTCAGTAAACATCGAGGATTTCTATAATTATGACCGTGTTTTAACTCCACTTCCTCATTATAAAGCACCTCCGCCAAACGACCCTTCGCTGCTTCTAGATTCCGTTCGACCAGTTGCCACTCCTTCTTTCATTCTATCTTACGTTATACAAACAGCTCCATCGCATTCCTTGCGTAAAGAAGCCTTTAACTGAACCACTTTTTACTTTTAACCCGCTTGTTCCTTAGTTTTGTAGTTATACTTGTTGGTTGGCCACCAACGTTGGATTTCAGCTATGTGATCACGTAGTAAGTTGTAAAAGGGAGACACGATGGCCAGCAGAATAGGGTGTTCCTAAACCTGGTATTATCGTGTCTGAAGGAGAAGAAGAAGAAGAGCGAGATCGGTGCTAGCCACCGATCTTGAATATCTATCGTAACAAGAGTGAATGACCAAAACGCGCCACAAAGATCGAAGCATCTGGCCCCTTTGAGTAATTGCATGCCGATGTGATTCACTTCTGCCAACAATACTCTAACGTGGTCGAATCTTTTGCGTGGTAGGATAATAAAGGGAATTGTTAATATCCTGGTGCTGGCCGCTTGGAGAACTTGAGACTAGACAAATTAGTAATTAACTTCCAAAAACAGAGACAAGTTTAAAAATAAGCTTTTCAAAAAGGGTTTCCTAGAAGGGTCGAGAGATCCTTTCGAGTAGCCCGCGTTCGCAGGGAGAAAGTCGCATTAGGAGCCTTAGTGGGGTGCTTCCGAGGACTTCTTCGCAAGATTGCTTCTCGGATGTTACTATATTTTTCTTTTGGAATGGAGGAAACAAGTCAATTTGCTTCGTCGATAGAGATCCGGAGAAATTTGATGAAGGGTTGGGGCTTGCGGCATAATGAAACTGGGAATTGTGCCGAATCTTTGGCAGACGTGTTGTTCAGATCACCTTGGATGGCGATGCTGGCAGGAATTCGTGATTCTATTGCGGGAGATGGGAATAATCGATGCGAGCAGGGCCCCGGGCATATAATAGTTGTGGTTTGGGCTACAGGCTGGACGGCTCGGACCGGGGTTAGGGAGGCTTTTTGGATGAAAATCGGTGTCACCTTGCGACACGAAGCATCACGTCTGGCTGCAGCGGTGACGAAAAGCACAAGGCGTTGTCAGGATGGAATTTTATTTGAGAATGGTGCTACACATCAAGAGACGGGATGGCCTGAAATACAGTCATTAATTAACACGAATTTCACTACTTTTTCTCGCGCTGCACAATCGGAATTAGGCGAGATGTCACTGCTCACACATGATTGACTCGCCATTGCCGCACGGACATGTCAACAACAATCACCAGCCCACTTCCACCTCTTCGGTCTTTCTGCTGTGACAATTCCTTACCTGCAATTCCTCAACCAAGTCCCACTACCGCATAGCGTTCTCTCCAAGTGGCAAGATGAGAACATTTTATGCTGATGAGCAATTTCCACCTGCTTCCACTACAGATTACGGAGTGCAGATCTAAGTACTTAAGCCCCTCTCAACCTCTTTGCCGGTACCTCCTTCATATCCAGCCACTGCCGTACATACCTGCGCAACATAATATCCAACCCATATCCAATCCACCTTCAATCAAACAACATGGCACATTCCACGGACACGAAGGAAGACTTGTCAAGCCCTCCCAACGGCTTTGGCTCTGGGGGATCTGAGAAACTTTCAGTCCCCCAGAATCTTGACAACACTCCCTCCTCAGTCGAGTCGTCCAGATCGCACAACATCGATGTCGAAAATGGTGCAGGAGTCCCTGAACCTGCAACCGGAGAGAAGGTCTCGGCTTTCAAAGCACTTGGATGGCTGGATCGCTTTCTCGCGCTATGGATTTTCCTCTGTATGGCTATCGGTATCCTGTTAGGAAATTTTGTTCCGGAGACAGGACCCGCACTTCAGAAAGGCGAATTCGTTGGTGTTTCGATTCCTCTCAGTAAGTTCTATCTTCCCTCCCCAAAAGCCATGTGCTGACACTCCTTGGGCCAGCGTTGGGCCTCTTGATCATGATGTATCCGATTCTGTGCAAAGTCAAATTTGAAAGTCTTCACCGCGTGTTTCAGACGAGAGAAATTTGGATCCAGATAGGATTCAGTCTGATCATGAACTGGATAATTGCTCCTTTCTTTATGATGTCACTTGCATGGGCATTTCTTCCGGACGAGCAAGACCTCCGTGAGGGTTTGATTCTTGTTGGTTTAGCTCGATGTATTGCAATGGTGAGTTCCACTGTATACCCCGTACCTTTAATTGATACTGACGCCGGTATAGGTTCTGATCTGGACTGGACTTGCAGGTGGAGACAATGAATACTGTGCTATTCTCGTTGCGGTCAATTCCCTCCTACAAATGGTCCTCTTTGCGCCACTTGCCCTCTTCTTTATCCAGGTTATCAGTGGGTCAGACTCGACCGTCCGTCTCGAATACTCCACCGCTGCCACCAGTGTTGCCGTCTTCCTAGGCATCCCTCTTGCGGCCGCCATAATCACCCGTTTCGGCGTCATCAAGCTCACTAGCCGGGAATTCTACGACAACAAATTCATGAAGTGGCTCGCACCCTGGTCACTCATTGGTCTCCTCTTCACCATTCTGGTCCTTTTTGCATCCCAAGGAAAGCACGTCGTCGAATCGATCGTCTCTGTTGTACGGGTTTCAGCTCCATTAATCGTCTATTTCGCTGGCATATTCTTCTTCACACTTTACGTTACTCACAGACTGGGATTCGGGTACAAGCTGTCCGCTACCCAAAGCTTCACCGCCGCAAGCAACAATTTCGAGCTCGCAATCGCCGTTGCCGTTGCAACATACGGAGCAGACAGCAAGCAAGCTCTAGCATGCACTGTTGGTCCTTTGATTGAGGTGCCAGTGCTACTGGGATTAGTTTACGTAGTGAAGTGGATTGCAAAGCGCAGGAGTTGGAAAGACTGAACGTCCAAACATCTTCCACGGATGCGAGGCGTCGTTCAGAATTCCTCACATTTGAGGACAGAATCACGAGGAACAGAGAAGCCTACATGTTTGCAGCAATTTGGAAGGGAGAATTGGCCGTGGTGAGAATAAAATATACCAAAACTGGTTTTGTATTTTTAGCATATTTTTAAAATCAAACACTTCATCTAGGCGCCGTGGTATTGGGAATGATCCTCAGGGCTGAGCTGAACGCGTGTGTGTATTCGTACCCTTTCTCAATATTGTATCCTTGACTGCGTCCGGTGACTCTAATCGTTCGGCCAAGACCTTTCTCACCCGCTTGCTACTACAGTTAGTAGGTGAGCAAAGGTCTTGGTCGAACAATTAGGGGCCTGATAGGCTGTGAGTCTGTTTCTGGAAAATGAGAGTTGATTGATCTTTGAATTTACAGGGTGCCAGGAGCTCTATTTAAGGTGCAATTTCCTCATTTTGGTACCTTCTGGATGGGCTAAGAATCAGAATAACAATAACCCCACTGTGAGACCCTAATTATTACCTAGAAACTACCGAAAATGGGCCCCACTGCCTGACAGGGTCTGTCTGGTCTAGTAAACCCTGGTCTAGATTCTTCCCGACGTCAAGTCCATCCAATAAACTTTCTGATCTCGAAACGAGGTTTTTATGGTCACTCGTCGGTGTTAATTGGATCCTTCTGCTTTGTAGGCGCCCCTCGCATCATGGCTTATTGATTGGTCTTGGAAGCATCACAGGCTAGTGTGGTATAATTACACCCTGGCAGCAGAAGGCTTTTCGAAGTCCCTTGGAAGGTAATACTACGTCAAGCCCAATCTACGGTCTGTATTTGCATTTCAGCACGCAGTTGCAAATTCGCAAGCTCTTCTGCGGGCTTCCTCCTCGTCAAATTAATCGGCAGGACATCTGAGTATAACACCAACGGTCGATCTTGCCATGCCTGGCCGAAATGTTCAGATCGAGATGATGCTGAGTCGTGAACCGGTGTTGGAAGGGGATAGCAAAGGTTTTATCGACTCTTTCCATCCGGGTGACATGATTTATGGACGTTTGGTGATCGGTGCGCAAGGGATGTTCCATGTTACCAAAGTGAGTGTGTATCTAGAAGGTGACCCTTCGTTTCTTTCTGCATTATTTTCTACCTCACAATCGTTAATTCTTCGCAGGTGTTTCCAGAAACTGGGTCACTCCTTGTCACGCATGCAGTTACAGTGTGACAAATTATTAGATTTGATTAGATTACAGGCCATTAATCGAATCAAGTATTCACTAAAATCTATTAATTAAATTAATTAATCAGATTTATAGTCAGATTAATGCCAAGCTACTAGTTCGCGTGCTCTAATTCGCTGATCCTATATGCTTAATAATCTAGCTCTTATATAATAGTCTTTAATAGGTTACCGCCGAACGTAGAATGAATAGATATCATGAGATTTATGCCAAGACTTGATTGATAGATTAATCAGATTTATTGTTGGTTGTACTTGTAAGTGGTGGTGCTGTGATATCACTGTAGTGTTGGTAGATCACGTCGAATACTGGGCGTACCAAGGGTAAGCCTATCGTGTATTCATTTATGTCTGCCTCCCTCCTCTGTAAGAGAGGAGGTGATGGACTATGTAGAATATCTACGGCGGTGGCCAGTGGCAGTACCGGATCAGGTCCGGTACTGGCCCTTGAGTTTGAAAGCCAACATCCACTGACTTCCAACATTTATAAATCTAATCGATCAAAATGTTCATTAATCAAATCAAATCAATTTTTTTGATTATATTTTGATTAATAATTAATTAATCAGATTATCTTTTGTCACACCGTGCAGTCAGAACTGTAATCACTTTCGCTGGAGATGACGATGCAAGCGAGATACTATTTCAAGCAACGGTACCTATAAAACTACTTCCATATACTATCGAATTCCCACCCACAGACACGAATGACTTTCCCTTGGAGTTCAAGCCCCGTAATTCTAAACGTGTTAGGTGGTCGGTGTTTAGTTACGTAATTAGAACCTTAATAATGTCGATACGGGAACCCCTGCCCGTCTGTTTCGAGGGTGCTTCGTATATTAGAGTAACCAATTGCTCTTTAGAGCTTGAATTTCACCCCGGCGGATGGCACCTGCGATGATACAAACTTAGTACTCAAGAACCTAAGGGGGGTGATTCAACCGATCATTCGCATCAAGAAAGTCTACTCCTCGCGACCTTTCCAGAACTTCCCAGCCGGAAACTACTGAGTTCGGACAAGGCGATGCGAATGAAGGAGGATATGCTAAAACTTGAAAAGGGTAATATTACTCAATTTACCTGGTCATCAGGACTTAACTCGGCCAACGCTGTCGGTCGAGATAAAGACCCTGTCGCCGATCTAGACTACGAGGAGAGCGGTAGGCCGGTTACATTCCTAGAGACGTCATCAAGCCTAGATAGAGTATAGAAGACCTAAGTTAACATTCTAATCCACGTAAATAGACCGCTAGTCCCGATTTTCCGTAGCTCTATTGTCGCTCGTCTCTATACCCTTATCTTACGCCTTAACACAAGTAGTATAAGGAAGGAATCCTTTGAGTTAGAGGTTCCTCTCTAAATTATATATCGTGGGCCGGAAGCGTTGTTTGGTAATACTACGCTCGTAGAAAATTTTAACGATTCAGAAACCTCGTCTCTACGTGCTACTACGTCCGAAACTTTGTAGGTTGTGAGGAAAGCCAGGTATGTTTGTCTAGATCACATCCTGTGATTTTGAGCTAAAGCTTATGGTTTGGCATTTAGGATACCTCTACCTCTCCACCACACTATCATCGTTGAAATTTTCCTGAGGCGGGTTTGGTGATCAAGAGTGTTGGCAGAAGTAAATCACATCGTCATGCGATTACTCTGGTAAGAGTGAATCACGTCGTCATACGATTACTCGAGTGAACCAGATGTATCGCTCTTGGTCGCGAGTTCTAGTCATTCACTCTTGTCACGATAGATATATAAGATCGGTGGCTAGCACCGATCTATCTCTCTTCTCTTCTTCTGTAGACATGATAATACCAGGTTTAGGAATACCCTACTCTGCTGGCCATCGTGTCTCCCTCTTACGACTTACTACGTGATCACATAGCTGAAATCCAACTTTGGTAATGGCTAACCAACAAAGAGAGTCCTTAACGTTCTGACATTGGATTTGCAAGTCAAGAAGAAAAGACAGTCTGTTGTCGAATTGCTACCTGTCACGGGAGAGCGGCGCGTACGCTAGAGTTTAATGT
The DNA here is from genome assembly GCA_037074945.1 of Tetracladium marchalianum. Taxonomy (NCBI): domain Eukaryota; kingdom Fungi; phylum Ascomycota; class Leotiomycetes; order Helotiales; genus Tetracladium; species Tetracladium marchalianum. Next base: position 7,218 of record JBAMDN010000923.1, read on the forward strand.
AGTATTTAACAAGTTCGATGAAGGAGAAAGATCAATCCTACACTAAGTCCTGAAGAAAGTACACGGGTGCCAAGCCAGAAGCCAAGAGAACCAGAAGCCAAGAGAGCGTGGGTCCCACCCACGCTTCACCCATAGGGCTGGCCCCTTACACTACCTATCAAAACTGGACACGTAAAATCCATGAAAGCGGTTCCCGCAAGGCTAAAATCAAAAGTCAGAGGCTGAGTACCTGCCTTGACTCTTTGAGAGACTTCCTGCAGATTTTTGCTAGCCTATATTCGTACTGTAGAAAGTTTAACGGTGTGCACCGATGTCGAACGAGTTTTTCAAAGGCTTGGCAGGAGACGTGCACCCATTATCATCTCGACTAATCAAGCAGTATAAAGGACAGCCACAACCTTGAATTCTGGAATCATCGCTGAGTAATTCTCTTCTGCGCTAAGCCTATAGAGAATGCCATATGTGAGCACGCGTGCGTTGAATTCTATATACGTCTTAATCTTTAGTCATCACTAGCTGCAGTACTTTGCAGCCGGAAACGACGTTCCCTTCTGGTTCTGCCAAGACCATGCTGTTGTCCTCGGCGGACCCACAGGCGACGGCGGTTGGCATGTCATCACACCGGGCCCAATCAGACCATTGCAGTGACATCTTGTCCCCAAACGTGCACGCCTCGATGTTCAGTCACAGGAACGATGCCACAACCAAATGTGGCACATCATTAGTAGGTCATCTACGAAGGATGATAAAAAGCACTTGTTTGAAATTCTTTACAAACAAAAACAAAATGTTACAATGACAGCAGGTCTGTATTGTACAGGTCGCAACCCATCCCTCGTCAGTTTCTCACAAGGTTCTTCTCCTTCAACCCAGCAGCATACGCCCCAAACACCTTGACAATCTCATCGCGCACCCGTCGGAACTCCTCCATCACGTCCTCCTCGCTGCCCTGGGCGTGCGCGGGGTCGTCAAAGCCCCAGTGGTAGCGGTTGACCTGCCCTGGAAAGAACGGGCACACCTGGTCGACGTTGCCGCAGACCGTGATAACCGTTTGAATTTGACGATCGAGAAACGTGTCCATGTGCTTCGACGTATGAGAGGAGATATCGATGCCAATCTCTTGAAGCGCCGCGATAGCCTTGGGATGCACGAAGCCGGCTGGGTTAGAACCAGCGCTGTGCACGTCGATGAGGTTGCTGGCGATAGAGTTAAGGATGCCTTCAGCCATGTGGCTACGACAGGAATTTCCGGTGCAGAGGATGAGGATGTTAGGCTTTGACATGATGAAATCAATTGAGGTGCTGTAAATCGTGTTAGATGATATTCGCTTTCATTCTTCGTAACATGACAGTATTAAGTACTTATGGATTTTGTTGAGATCTTGGTTGATTCGTTGACGTGTTAGAACTTGGGGAATCAACTCTTTTGTGACACTCTCCAGAGTCGAAAGAGGCTATGTAATCTACTATGTATCGCAACGTACCGTAAGCGTCTTTGAAATCAGACCAGGCTAGAATACGTGGCAGCCATGGGAACTGAGATCTGGGCCTGGCCTTTGTACCCGGGTAACGAATTTCCCTCTTTGGGTCCACAAATCATTATTGGCTCTAGTCTTGATGGAGAAGAACGTTACTTTCAAGGGCATCTCCCTTCGAGACTCATTTCTTTTCCTCTAAAAGGCATGATGGACAATTCGTCATGAAAATTGAGTGACTATTCCCTTACAGTAAAATGTCTTTTACCCGATCGTTACCAGCGAAGATAAGTTAAGGGTATGTGGTGCTTTTAAATTCCATTCAGTCGAGTTCTAACCATCACAGAATCGTGTCACGATCCGTACCTCACGACTGATGTAAGGACTCGGGGTCGAAGGGTTTAGTCGCTGATTTAAAGTAAGGTAGTTATCACAGGGTGATCACAAAGATATTCGAACTAGACCCTAAAGCTATAATCCTAGTATTAAGTCCCCACCCCATTCGGGCCACCCCCCATTAGGGCCACCCCACCAAAATCCACCACCTTGTATTTAATAACGTATAACTTTACAACGCCTCGACTTCTACACAATCCCCGATAGATTTAGATTCTGTAGATAAATCCGAATCGATTAACATAACTCCTATCTCTCTAGCGTTAATTTAGGCTTGTCGGATAGCCTTGGCATCTACGAACCTAGAATTAGAGATGTCTATACCTTTCGGCGTTTCGTTGGTTTATATAGATCTAATTAAGCCTGTAACTCTTTAATACGGTTCTCGGCCTGTATTAAAGCAAAGTCCTTCTTATTAAGACCCTTTGTAACCTTCCTAAAGAGTAGTCAACGTGTTAGAAGATCATTGTCTGTGATGGACGGCACCATCGGGTGATAGGAGGGGCATAGTAAATCTGCGCTTGGCGTTCCTTCCCTTAGCATGTCAGGATCTTGCTTGGGCCGTAATAAACAAACGAATTGGAAGGGGCTTCAATAAATCGGCAGGTACGGTGACAAGCAAATTATTAAACGTCCATTAAGGTTAACATTCAACAAGACGTTCACATCTCCCCATTTCCATAGTCTTGGAGCTGCCTTTACACGTCTGATATTAAAAGTCATGTGATCTGCCTTATCCCCGACAAAGCCGCTGTATAAGGCTGCTGTGCAAGGCTGCGCAAGGCTCTTCATGCCTGCTTACTGGTGTGATAGCAAGTTATCACAAAACCTCAATATGCTAGTCCTTTTAAATCTATTAATTAAGGTTATAAAAGTTCCCCCGGGCCCTCCTGAGTGTGCGGTGCTTGGTGGCCTTGATGCTCGTATAGTCGCCATTTGTATTGCCGGGTGGTTGCTTCGTAAACCCGTTAATATAGCCGGTATGTGTTGTGTTGTGTTTTTAGGTAGTTAGGGTCGGAAAGAGTAGAGCACGTGAATATGCATAGATATTTTTGCTAATTTCGTCGCTAAAATTATGCTAATTTTGTGCTAAGACTTTATCCTATATAGATCTTTGCTGTATTCGCGCCGCTAGGATTTAACCTGATAAGACAAGCTTATTGAGGCATTGAGGTATAGTGAGAGCTTGTGATCACCTTAGTTTGTAGACCATCAATACAACTTTGGTGCTGCGAATGGCGTGCTACAGAGTCTTAGACTGATACAGCACGTTGGCAGTAGTAATAATAATAAGAAAAATAAGAATAATAATGATATACGTTGTATGTTCGGGCGGCACCTCAATTTTACTTCCATGGCGGCCACGTCCTAGATAATTCTTGAAAGTCGAACTATAGGTTTTGGAAAGGAGTCAATTGCTCGCGTTTGCAAATTGACCCGTCACTTCTCAACAGTCAATACATAATGCCCCTCTCGCCTTTTTTATGTGTACAGAATCCTTCAATATATAAGCGTATTTTCCCAAGGGGGAGCGGGAGCGGATCATCAAGCTAGTACTCTTCTTACTATTTCTAAAATCTAAGCAATAGAGTGTAATTTATTGATTCAGGCGGTCAGAACTACTCTTCCCTGTTGGTTTTATTCCTTGGCGTCAGATACACATTGAGGGGCATCTTGTCCCATATCATATACACCTCGTTTTCGTCGATCCACGTCTTACTGTCATCAGCGAGCTTGAAATCAAAGTTCCAGATCATCCAGGCCAAGATAAGCCTCGTTTCGGCGTAGGCAAGGCTACAGGTAACACACATTCTTTTATTAGCATCTCAACACTCAGCACCCTCGAGACGCTTTGGGGGAACCAATTTCAGGATGGGGACTCACTTCTTGCCGAAACAGTTGCGCGGACCAACGGAAAACGGCTGGAGAGCGTCCTTCTTATCGTTGGCAAACCGTGGATCGCCAAGCCAGCGTTCTGGGATGAAAGACTCCGAGTAACTGAAGTTCCTGGGGTTACGATTCATAGCCCATTGCCAGATTCCCAGTTTGACCTAGATGAAACGGACACATTGTCATCTGTCAGCTTTAAAGTACAGGTTACAAAGCATAAAGTTGCCAGGAGCGGGGATTTTTCCTTACACCTCCGGGGATATGCTCGCCCATTATCATGTTTCCGCCGGGTGGAGTCGTGCGTGGGATGGCGCTTGGCACTGGCGGAAATATACGCATTGCCTCGTCTATGACAGCAAGCATATAGGGCAATTTCTGGACGCTGAAGAGGTCAATCTCCCTCTCGTCTTTGAAGGTACTGCGAACTTCCTCCATGAGCTTGTCAAGAGTACGGGGATTCATGCAGAGGAGATACGTTGTGCCGGATAAGGTAGTAGCTGTTGTCTCGGAACCCGCCAAGATGAGAACGTTGGCATGAGATTGGATCTCTTCAAGCGACATTTTCTGTTGAACCATAAGCCATTGCCCCAATGTTACTGAGTGATTCGCAGAGCCCCCCCACCGGGAAAGATATCATGTAAGGGGCTTCATGGAAGCAAAGATAGGTAGACTAGACAAACCATTGACTCCTCCGGATCCTTGCTGATCATGGAATCCATAAAGTCGGGCCTCGACGTACGGTCGGCCAGTCACTTGGCGACCTTTTCGTGAACCAGTTGGAGATGCTGCTCACGCTTTTGAAGTAGGTTTTTGGGGATGAGGCGGTTCAGTAAGGCATTGAAGGTGGGACCTAAGCATCTCGCCGAAGTCAGGTAAGAACCTGCCTTTACTGACTGGAAAATAAGAGAGACCCATGGATGGTAGTCAGAACTGTCGAGACAACCGAAGGATTCGTCGAAACTGAGGTCACCAATGATGTCGAAGGTTGTATAATTATACCAGGCGACGAGATCCAGTGCTTTATTGCCGTTGTTACAATTTTCGTGCAATCTCTGGAGCAGAAGGTCGACGTATCCCATGATCAAGGGCTGCTGGTCCTGTATGACTTTGGCCGAGAAACCGTGCGATAGGATTCGACGGAAGCGCCTGTGATTGTCGTGGTTCGCACCCAAGATGTTGGTTTCGAAGCCGACAGAGAATTCGGCGTCTTTTCCGTTCTCATCGCCAGAATCCTTGCGATGTCCCATGATTTCTCTCCGTGCCTCAGCCGAACTAAAGGAGAGCTCGTCCGGGGCTACTCGCACAATAGGGCCATACTTCTGATGAAGTTCGTGAAAGTTTCGATGCCCCTGCCCCGAAACGTAGCTTCGTATGTAAGGGATAACGCTGATTGCCCACAACTTGGGACCAGGATATTTGCGGAGGGGGTGGAAGAAGAGATTGTAGATGACTGTTCACAAGGCGTATCCGATAACCTAAGCCGTGATTGCAGAAGGTAAGACTGTGTACTCGAATGAACGATCATGCTCGAGGCATCAGGAGAGTACTTACGCTCAAAGTACCAGTTCCAGTACAGCCATAGTTGACCTATGTCGAGAAGGGTACCCTGTTACAACAGCCGCGTTTTGTTGATGTTGCAATTTAGAGAGGGCAGGAGAGCTGTAGAGTATGATGAGGCGCTCCTAGAAGTGTCACCTCCATATACCAAGACGGCCAAATTGGTTAGTTTAAGTATCCGCCCCCAAATGCCAAGACGGCCAAATCGGTTAATTTTAAGCATTGTCCTCCTTATTATAGCGCTTGACTTCAGTTCCTAGATATAGATACAATGGCTGCAAGACACGACATTGCGTCAACCCCGTTGTCCGCTGTCTTGCCAATTCCACCGAGACACGGCGGTGGCGCCAGACGTTAGTTACAGGTTTGATGCACCGCTATCTTTCTGCCACCAACCAAATTATTTCACCCATAGAAAACCTTACATTGCAAAGAAAGGCGGCATAACAAAACTTACAGTTGGCATCACCGCACGCACTCTCGGTAAATTCCATTGTCCGAATGTGACTGGCATTGACTCAGGGTCATGTCTTCCAATTTCCGACCGAGCATTTTAGCATGTGTAGAAGCACATGGGTCTTTTCTGCATGCTAGCATATTTCGTATTTATGTATGTAATCTCGAGCCTTTCTTGTTTGTCACTTTCGTTTTAACGTTCAGAAGAACCGCTCCAAAAGCATTATCATTTCTGCAAACTCAATTTTCAATTCCTAATCGAATCTTTGTCCAGCTTGCCCTCCATGACAACACAATGGAGTCCATTAACGGACATGCCCAACCTCCAAGGCAAGGTCGTCCTCATCACTGGTGGCTGGTAAATACTGCAATTATAAGCATACACAGATGTCTGAGATTGGTCTAACAAAAGCGAATTTATAGCACCGGCATCGGATATGAAACCGTCAGAGCTCTTATTCGACGCGGAGCAAAAGTATACTTTACGGCCCGTTCTGGCTCAAAGGCGCAAAAAGCGAAGGAAAATCAACTCTTACAGTCCCCAGACGTTGACCCGGAGAATCTGCAGTGGCTAGAGTTGGATCTGTGCGACCTGAAGAGTATCGATTCTGCAGCTCTCGCACTGGAGAAGAGAGAAAGTAAGGTGGATATCCTCAGTATGTTAGATGATTTGTCTTTGATAGCATATCAACAAGCTAATATACCGGCCTCTCAGTCAACAACGCTGCGGTTTCGACAGCAGCGACAGAGCTAGTGGATGGCATATGGGAACAGCATATGGCTGGCAAGTACGTCGTCTTCTTGATTTGGAATCTGTTCCTCGCTAATACCTCCAGCTTTCTCGGACCATTTATGTTCGCCAATCGAATCCTACCGCTTCTCAAGAATGCAGTGAAACAAGGGAACGCCGATGTCAGAATCGTAAATCTTGGTTCGATCGCGCATATTAGCATGTTGCCCAACAAATTCGATTTTCACTTCGACTATGCAACATGCTTCAAAGAACCCGTCCCTTCATACCCCGCGTTTTGGCGATTCTTTGGCAAATTCGTGATCACTTTTGATATAATGCGCTACGCTGTATCGAAGAACGCTGTCGTTATATTTACCAAGGAATTGCAGAGACGTCTGAATGAGCAAAATCTTCCCATTTTGTGTACTTGCGTACATCCAGGTGAGGTCCTCACAGAGGGCGTTCTAGCGATCAATGGGCTGTTGCTCAAAACCGTTGCACGTTTGTCCTTTCTCACGGCTGAGCAAGGTGCCGTATCACCTCTATTCGCCGCCACGGCCGAGGAAGTAAGGAGGAATGCGAAGACTTACGAGGGCAAGTTCCTCATGCCAGTTGGCAAAGTCACGAAGCCGAATCCTGTTGCAGATGATAAGGCTCAGGTCGAAGGGCTCTGGAATATCGCAACGACCGAGTTGAATAAGCAGCTTGTCATAAAGAAGTTGCCCGCATTGCAGGCTTGGTGACTGGTGTATTTCGGGTAGGAGAGAGCATGTGGTGCATTTCATATAATGTAGATAGTGCTGAGTTCCACTTCAGTATATTAGAATCCAAATATTCCTCTTTTTATCAACAAGTCTTTAGAATTAGCAAATCATGGCAAATCATGCTACATAATGTCGAATATTGTGGCATGAACCCAAATACTTGTCTTCAGGTTAAGTAGTCCCTTCGAGGTTTCATTAACCTTTCCCATGTAACAGCGCAATTATCATTCCTCTTCAGGGTGGCCAACAAGTCAGCTAACTTAAGCGAGCGCTTATAGCTTGCTGACTGGCTTATTGGCCACTCTGTTCTTCTTAAATATCTGCCTCGTCAACATCCAAAATGCTACCTTAGAAACTATCAAAACCGTCAGCCAGTGGAAATATGCCCCCAAGTGATCCGTGTGCTGGATACATCTCGCAGCTAATGGAACCATGATAGTACAGTTGATAGTTTAGCTGTTGTTCGGTGTTCGGTTATTCGAGTTAGATTTTAGAAGTCCGTTTCGGCGGAACAAACGCGGAACTATTTAATGTCCGGTGCGACTGGAGCATTATGTAGGCTGGTAAAGGCTAGTGTATATATGTATATGTTGATATATACTCCAAAGGTCTACAAAAGATCCCATCGGCACAAGTCGAAAGCTGTCATCTAAGCCGCCACCACAAACACCAAAATAAATTACTAACGCTGGATATTTCTGCCTTTCTTCGCAATGTGTATCGTTGGAGTTGCTGGAGGGACAGGCCAGCTTGGTCGTGCCATTGTTGATGCCATCAACGCTGCTGGCAAGTTTGAAGTAGTGGTACTTGCTCGTCAGGTACGCATTCTTCATCAACCGCGGAGTACTAATATGCCTTGGGACTTACAACTGACCGCTGCGCTGATAGACCGATGACACAAAATCAAAGGAGATCGGTGCTCGCATCGTTGCTGTGGACTACAGTAATCCGGAAGCAATTGCGTCGGTTCTCGAGCAGACCAACATCGGGACTCTTATCTCAGCTCTAAGCAGTCAAGCGCCAGCAGAACAGGAGCTCAATCTTATCAATGGAGCCGATAAATCATCTGTGACCAAGAGATACATCCCTAGCATCTGGGGCGTCCAGTGCACGCAGGAGTGAGCATCAATCCAAAAACTTGGACGTATTTTCACAAGCTGACAACTATCCATAGAGTCGCTTCATACTTCCCTCCAACTGCGGTCAAGCTAGGCTACCTCGAGGCGATGGAAGCCACATCTCTTAAATGGACTGCTGTGTTGAATGGATACTTCCTTGACTACTTTGGTGCACCGAAAGTGAAAACGTATTTACCTCCGCTGGCGCTTTTCATCGACTTGCAAAGCAAATTCGCCGCGATTCCCGCATCTGGGGATGTTCCAATTGTCTTCACGCATACTTTCGACGTTGGCAAATTCGTTGCCGCACTCCTCACCAAGGACAAGTGGGAGAAGGAGTCATACATCATTGGTGATAAAGTGACTCTGAACGAGTTCGTCCGAATTGCGGAGAGTGTCTCGGGGACCAAGTTCACAATTGAGCACGACCCAATCGAGAAGTTACAAACTGGTCAAATCACCGAACTTCCATCCCACCCTTCGTTCTACCCATTCTTCCCTAAGGAAATGTTGCAGGGATTCTTTTCCGCTTTGGGAATCATGTTTGAAAATGGCGTTTTCAACATGAAGCCAAGCCACAGCTTGAACGAGGAGTTCCATGACATCAAGCCGTTGACTATCAAGGAGCTCATTTCCCAGGTTTATGGATCCTAGGCTGCAGGGAGTAGGGATGCAAGTGAGCTTCATAGAATCAAGTTGGATTGGATACATAGCTTTAACAATGTTATTCATCTTTCAAGCATGACAGTTCCTTCCGTTCCGCTTTCTACAGCTTCCTTCGCAGTTTAACATGCAACTCTTGAACTCTCGCGGCGTTCTCTTACACGCCGAGAATACATTGTGGAGCAGTCAATGGAGTTTCAAATTTCTTGAGGGCCGGACATTCGAAAATAATCGAAACCTCACCAAAGGTAAGCAGCTTTTGATATTCTTTGCAATACAACAATATAGTTTTTAAATAATTCTAAGCAAGGGAACAATAGGGTGGTAGAGTTCAAGCAAAATCGGGATTTTCTACCTTACACATCACTCGGCCCAGCCCTCCAGAAAAATCCCACTAGGTACGAACAAAACATGAAAAAAGCATGAGAAAAGCAGGGAAGGTTTGGGAGGGTTTCCACACGCAACACAGCATCACGCCGCCGATACTTGGCAGTCCCGGTGCTTTTTCGGTGGTGATAGTGATGGAGATGGATGGATTTAAGCTTCGAAGGGCAGCCGCGCTACTGTAACCTGCTGATTTCGGGACGCTTGCCAAGGCCGAACTACTGGCAGCGTCTTGGCATGGGGATTCCCACCTTTAATCGTGTTGCACTTTTGATCACTCTCTCTCGTCCCCACGGGGATTAGAGAAGACTACTACTTCTTATGCCGGGCGGGTTTTTCGACGAAACACCCACCCCTAGTATTCGCGCAAAGTTGACTATAATGTGCGTTTTCCCTATACTCATCTCCCCCTGACCGGGGGGTGGGCACGGGCCAGTTGACCGTAATGTGTTGA
>JBAMDN010000925.1:0-53171 GCA_037074945.1 Tetracladium marchalianum
AGAAACCGCAAAACTTCAGCCTTGGATGCCGGCGTTCTGGACTGCAAGTGGACTCAGTATTCTCAACTATCCGACTGACTTCTTTGAAGAAGTCAAGAACAGAAACATTAAGGTTCACGTCGCTGATATCAAGGCTTTGGCTCCTGGTGAAGTCATTCTTTCGTCCGGCGAATCAATCGAGACAGATGCCTTGGTGTGCTCAACCGGATGGAAACATGCTGCTCCATTTAAGTTCATACCGGCCAGCTTAGAAGCTGAACTTGGACTTCCAATAATGACCGAAGCCATTCCAAGAGTAAAAGCAGAATCAGACTTCCTAACCGCTCGCGCCGACGCCGAAATCCTCTCAAAATTCCCACGCTTAAAGAACCAACCCGCCGGAAACAGAAAGTACACCCCTCTGACCGCTTCAAATTCTCCAATCGACACCGAGACCAAACTCTCTCCACTGAACTTATATCGTTTCATTATTCCAGCCAGTGCCAACATGTTGAAAACTCACGATATTGCATTCGCAGGGAATGTCATGACGATCTCGACCTCTCTCATCGCACAAACGCAAGCTCTCTGGATCACAGCCTATTTCGATGGAAAGATATCTCCTCTCGGTGCTGCTTCCTCTGAGAATGAGATTATCGAACGAGCTGCAGAACTTAAATACTCTGCTCGTTTGCACAACCGGTTCGGTTATTGGAGGTATCCTCACGGCTGGGGTGGACAGATCCCGGATTTCGTGTTTGATGCCGTGCCGTATCTTGATTTATTGCTGACTGATCTGGGAATTGAGAAGAGGAGGAAGGCTAGTTGGTTTAGAGATGTGACGGAGCCGTATGGTCCAGAGGATTATGTTGGGGTTGTTAACGAATGGATTGTCAAGAACAAGTGAGCACGATGAGGTGACATTTCTTCGCAGAAAAGCTTATGGAAATTATGAAGCGATGGAGAATGAATAAAGTCTGAAGGACAGAAATCTATAACCATTACCAATATATCAAGACATACATTCAACTTTTCATATGAAGGTGTCGTCGTTGAACAAAGCAACCTCGCCTCTCGCCTAGCGCTTATAGTAAGTATGCTTGTCCCTGCCTCCTGCTCGCCTGATCCTTCTCCTGGAAACAAACCACCCAAACGATACAAACCAGAAAAAATCGTACGATTCCAGTATTCAAAAGAAGCTTTTTTTATCAGCAGTTTGCAGATCATGTTAGATTAACTTTCTGCTTCGTTAACGGCAGCCAGGTCATCCTGCTAACGAACTCGCCAAGGGAAACGAAGGCAAAACACAAATACAACACCAACACCAAGTCTCCCGTCGCCGAGAGAAATAGAGAGAAAGCCAACGATCAAGTTGGCAAAAACTCAGATCTACCCAACGGAGATAGATCGTAGAAAAATCGCAGTCGAGAAGGGATTTTTTGAAGCTGGTGCTCTACTCTACAAGTGTTGGCGCATATGGTAGTTTATCGACTTCGCGGTCGAGGGTATTACTACTCAGCCAACTTATCACTTGGATCAATTGTAAGATGGCTGGGTAATTTGTAATTATATCAATGGCGAGAGAGGTGTTGGTATAGGTGCTGTTGTCGTTGGAAGTTTTGTTGTCGATACTGTTTGATTGTTGGACGAATTTGGAGCTGCGCGGAAATAAACCAGTTGGGTAGTGCTGTTCATCAAAGGGAAGAGAGGCTGGTAGAGATTATAGAATTAGAGATACAGAATTGCGATGTTTAGAATCGTTTTCTTGGTCCAGCCGAACGGTCTGAGCACGACATGAAATATATCAATCAAATGAGAACTGACGGCAATCTTGCACTATGAAATAGATGAATAGAAAACTGCATGTTCCGTAGTACAGACAAAGGTAATCCATCCCACAACGTGCATCTCCAAACAGACCAGCTGAATAGAACAAACGAAGGCCTTCATTCGAGAGGAGGCTGACCTATACTGTAAAGTCTCATCATAGCACACATCAAAATCGCCTCTAGAAACAGACGCGAAAGACGGAAAGAACTGAAAGATGCGAAAGCTAAAGAACAAAAGTACCCAAAAGACTCGCCATTAATCAACAAATCATCGCTTCCGCCAATTCCAAACAAAATTTCCAGGAAGGTAGAAGTTCAAATCTCAAACCAAAATTCGCCGCCACGTACGCGTTTCCCTCCCCTACCCTGGTTCCAAACCAACCTCCCCCAAAGTAGATCTAGATCTTCACTCTTTTTTGGGGGTCAGGGTCCGTGACGCCTGTTCGGGGAGTTTTCAGGGCGATAAAGTTTGTGAGGCTCCGCTGTTCAAACTGACTCGAAACGTGCACGATGAAGGCAGCGAGTCGGCAAGTGACGGTCTTGGAGGGGCTTTTCTGCGACGACGGAATGGACGTGGGAAACTTGCTTGGAAGGGAGGCAAAGGGAAGACAAGCTATGGGCTTTATTTGGCTTTGGGTTGGCATATGTTGGCATATGTTGGCATTGAGGGTAGTAGGTGGAAGAGAGATCTCGAGAGAGTTGTGCGGGTTCTTGTCACCATTGTTACTCTGACGGTGTTCAAGTGAGAGAAGAGATCTCGTGACCTTTTCATTCACCAAGAGATCATCTTTCTTTCCCCTCCAATAATCAAGCATCCTCAACTCAAACAAAAGAATTTGGAATTTCAAAAATGGGTTGAGAGAAATGGTAGAAACAGAAATGAGAACGGGCCAAGCCCCAGCCGGGCAATTTCCAAGAGTTCTTGGGGGGAATTGGCCTGAGCTCGGGCAGTTGATGATCCAGGTTGTGGGAACATGCCGTTCCGCTGAGGGTAAACGGAATTGTTTCAATGGTTCGAGTTCGTGTTAAGAGGAGTCTATAGAGAAACGCAATTTTATGACCCCCTCGTCTCTTGGTTGTGTGGTTCTGGTATCCTTGGTGAGCACTTTTTCCTTGGGTGTGCTTGTCAGTCGTTTCGTTGGTCCAGAGTCCAGCTCATCGATCTTGAGAATGGGAAGCAGAAGAACGCTGGGCACTATAATCATGTTTGTTTTTGCATGAACGTTAATGCATGATGGATTGTTGAGATAGCATGGTAGTGCACATCAAACAATGCAGAATCCACAACAAGTAATGGAACACAAGTCAAAAATGGAAACTCAGATAAGGTGATGCAGATGCAAAAATATTAATATTTATGTAAGTGTATAGTGTTGGTGGTGTCGTTAATTGCTAGGATTTTCTCTATGCCCCCATGATGGTTTGCCTGCACTCCTGAATCCCTCCACATCATCCCTCCCCACCAAAACGTATGCCCGCGTGGAAATCTCAGGTTGGCATACACGAGAGGAACGAAAGGATTCATTAATAAAAGACAAAGTGATGATGATGATGTTAAAGAAAATGAAAGATGCCCGCGCTGATGCCCAATTTCCACTCGACCAGCGGGGTAGATTGGGGGTTTGCGAAGGAGATGTTCCCAGAACAAATGAAAGATGAATTCACAATAAAGTCTCGCTGTCTCTTCGCTGCCTGGTCTACAAGCCCATACACGCCAGAAAGAAGTATGTATACATGTAAGTTTAAAAGAACCTGGAAAGTCTAATGGGCATCCTCATCCTTGCCAGGCCAGCAAATGTTCTTGTTGAAGAATGCCTTGATATGCGCAAACACCACGACAACCCACAGGAAAAACAATGTTCCGGCCATACCCGTTCCGACGATCTGGATTGCGGGACTGTTCAGCCTGTTGCCGATTTGAATTGTCGCGATAGTGAAACCGACGTTGGGGAACACATATGCGTGCCAATTGAGATGGAAGTCGTTTCGGTGGATGGCTTCAAATGTGGCAATGGTGGCGATGGCAAAGAAGAAGGCGGCAAGCATCCAGAGGAAGATGGCTCCAAGGAGCGATCCAATTTGCAAAACATCGTAGATCATGTTCTGGTTCTGGATACCTGGGAGGTTGGTGTAGGTTGTGAAGATTTGAGTATCGACCACATCTTGTGACATGCCAATGATAGCAAGTGCGGTGAATGCGGGTGGGCCGACAGCGATGAACATGGCCGGGCGAGACAAGTCGATTGGTAGACCTGCGGTGAGAAGACGACCGAGGAAGAGTGAGAAGATCATCATGGCCATCAACATTCCGAGTCCCTGGAAACTGAGACCTGCGACAAGCATTGGGAAGGCGTGCTCAGCTGGCTGGGTCTTGGCAATGGCCGAGGCGAGAGTACCGACCAACATGGCAGGGAAAACTGGTAGAAGCCACCCAGGAAGGACGTTTGTTATAACCAACTTCTTGACAGTGAACAGCACATGGTAGTAAACAATGGCGTGAGTTGTTGCGCAGATCGTGTAGGTCCAGAAGGCGATTCGGAGTGGTTCAACCAAGGCACCTCCGGTTTGTGGGACACCATAAGCCACCGTGTTGTTGATCATCGTGGCGAGTGTCAGCCAAACTGTCGCTGAGAAGAAACCTTCGTGGGGATTCGTGAATGCGTTCTTCAAGGTTCCTGGGTGCATCATGAAACGGATGGAAATGAGTGTTGTCCAGGTGAGGAAAAGACCGATGTTGAGAACGAACATAGCAGTTCCAAGAATCCTTAGGAAGTCTGGCTTGTTGGGAATGACAGATAGCGTGAGTGCGACACCTCCAGTTGACATCGTTGAGGCAAACCAGGCGAATGTGAAGTGCTTCAACCTTTCCCTCCAGTCGACAGTTGATGGATCGACCTCCTCATGATGTCCATGCCCGTGACCCCCTCCATGACCGCCACCACCACCACCCGTTGGCACATCGTACACCCCCAATTTCTCGATGTCCTTCTTCAAATCATAATTCCTTGAGGCCATTGGATTCGAACTTGCCAATCCCAGCGGTGCTGAAATGTAGTTGGGAGGCGGTGCTTGAACGTACTGAGGTTTGGGTAAGGCGAGGGGAGCTGGACCGGCAGCTGGGTATGAAGGAACGGTATTATTATTGTCGAAAGAAAGATGAAAAGTCGACCGGCGCTTGTTGTTGATAAACTCGAGGGTTTGCTCTATACTGTCCCGGATACGTGATTCCCTACGGTCGTCACGTAGAACAGTCTTCTTGTATTCTAGGAGCTCCTCGACGTTGTTATGATCAACCATTCTGAAGAAAAGAAAACTCGCGGATAGAAAGAACCGACGAGGACATGAAGGAAACGAGTGATGCGGAGGAAGCGAAGACAATGAGTGGGCTCACGTTAGATAAGAGGGCCCACGATAGGGTGTGGTATTGTGTCTTCAAAGCTTTGATTCAACCCAAAACAGCTTCACTGTTGTTTCTCCCATGCTGTCGTACCCTTGGTGGGGCCTGCTTTGGGGATGTTAGAGGGAGGTAGGCCTCACAAACAAGAGGACGACTCAGCAGTGGGACTGGCGTGGCGGCCAAGTGATAAGAACAGGTTCAAAGGAGGTGTTCATTGGCATTCAATGCGGCTGAGCATGACAGAATCCGTTTCGTCTGTCACAGCAAAGAATTGCTTTGCGACTCTGAACATCTAGAAAACCCATAGTCCAGACACCCCAAGCACTTGGCAGGTTGCAAAACAAGCGTGGCCAAGGCTCGCCTCGAGATGCTGGACAAGCGATCGTGCATTGAGATACTCGCCAAGCGAACGAGGAACAAAGAGGGTCTCTGTCCGTTTGTCTCACAGCTAGCATCTCCCCTAAAGACTCTTCCGCACATGGTTGAGGCTCTTTCTGCGGACTTCCCGGCTGTGGGACTACTTGGCGTGGGTAGCAGCGCACCTGAAACGGCTCTTCCAGCCACTCACCAACCGTTCACAGACTCGGACCTAAGCAAAACTTCAAACCGCCTCGCAATGCTTGACCCACAACCTTGGTCGGAGTATCTGAGCGCTACACAGGATAATAGGTTTGCCCTGGCCGTCGATCATCCATAAGCCTTGCTAAGAATGTTGGCAGACGCGACGAGCGCAAAACTGCTGGTAGTTGTTGTGTTTGATACTAATTGGTAATGAAAATATAATTGACAATCAGTCAACAATCCATTGATATGAAATCATCCAAATTTCGAACAGAACTCTGCTTGAGTGAATCATCTAGTTCAAATGAGAGATTGCGGCGGCCTCGATCTGGTTGCAACAGAAGGACACGCAAGACGAAACATCACCCGAATCAAAAACATCAAGCAAGAAACAACGTCAAAACAAAACCCACAGACTCTCCGAATATCACTTCTCCAGATACGGGTTTTACCCCGACAGGGAATTTTGTATTTGAACACAACAAAAAATGAGGGATGTAACATGGAGATGTTGGAGAGGTGGAAATCAAAGTCCAGCTCTGGCCAGGTCCAGAACAGTACACATTTGCGTTAAGAATAGCAACTGTCTCTTGTTCTAAAGCAAGCCTCGAGTGCTTTTTCTCGTAGTGTAGATGGCGGGTCTTCATTCTTCATTTGGAAGCTTGCAAAGGTGTTATTGATCACCAGTCAATCTGATATGCCGTGAAGCTGGGCACCCAGGATTCAAACGCGGTTGTGGTCCTAAACAGGAACTGTGTCTCCCGCCATTATTCCAGGACTCTGCGCTCCGAATGCTTCGCAGACATGGTCGCTTTGGTGCATGTACCTCCGTATCTACTATTCGAATCCTCCTACACTAAAGAAAGGAAAGGATAGTCGTGCCAAGTGAATGAAGGATCCACAAATGCGAGGCAAGGTTCCCTCGACCGGTCGCAGTTGTCGCCATTGAGCGCGTCTGCCGAAATCTCGAACACGACGCTCTGTCGAAGTTGATTCGGTCACATCTTATCTAATTGCTTCCATTTGTGGCCTATGAAGCGTTGTCCATTCGGTGCGGCTTTGGATGTAGAGGTGGTAGTCTTGTGGTGTTGTGGTGGAAAAGAGGGAAAGAGTTCCCAGGCTTCAAATTTGGAGCAAGTCCGAAAATTGGTGGCCCCAGCCACAACTCTGTAATAACGACACTCCCTCACAACTTCACAACATCACTTCTTCCTTATTCTCCTGTACCGTGACTCAACAAAAGCACATTTCGCTCTCCAGAACAACAAGATCTAGATTGGTCTGTTCGTCCATCAAGAAACACCAATTGCCCGAGATCTCCCGAATCTCCTCTCTCCTCTCCCCTCGCTCCCAGGTTCTCTGAAAACCCACTGGCTTCGTCACATCGAGCTTCATGTTGTCAATGCTTCGAAGTAGTACAATAACCGGACGGAACGCATCATACATCCATATCTGCGGTATTAATTGCAAGGAGATGAAGCGGCCTCATTTCGTCCATCAACCATTCCCTTTCGCATGCAGCCCAAGATATCCACCTCCAAGAGTTCAAAAATAGAGGAGGACAAGACGGCCAACCCAGGATTCCTCAAAGTCAAACATCCAGTCTTCTCTTCAGTGATCCACCTTGGATTTGAAGTCTTTCATTGACTACTCCCAGAATACTTGCGACCCCACTCCCAATGATTCAACCACGTCCACTTCCAGAAGCGCTTGCTCAACATAGAGCCAGTAATCTTCTTCCCCATACAATTAATCTCCTTCCTAACTTGAACTACTCTGAAGTACCGATCTACAAGCTCTAACGCACCCTTAACAGAGTGCGCGGCAGATGTTTCTATTACATACACAATTCCTCCTCGCTTGGCTCCTCGTTCATCTGATCTGAAGTAGATGTGCATTTTGAGTTTGGTTTTAAGTAGAGGCCTGAAAATACAGCTAGGACCGACTCTGCGCTAGAATTCTAAGTAAGTCTCAGGTCTGGGCGAATTTCACGTGCTGCGAGATGTTACTGTATCAGCATGTCTGAGATCTCGCAAGTGTGGATCTCCAAGATAAGAAATGATTCTTCGAAGAAGCAGAAGAAGAATTCTGAAGAGCTTGCTTGAATTTTCACATTGTCAGGTCCGTAGATTTGAGTTCGTTGTTTACAATTGAGATGAAATTGAGACGAAGAACCGACGTTGCAGAATGTATGGCACATATCTCATGAAGCAAGCTTACGATGTATGAAGTTGTTGAGCGATTGTCGAGTCGTTAAGGGAGTTAGTACATGGCCGATTGTACAGTAGATTCAAGAGAGGGGAAGTGCGAGTGAGCTTCAACTTTCTTGATCAAGGTGCGCTTGCTGGACTGGCCTGGTGCTTCGTGGTTGCCCAGAAACGTTGTTCCGCACACCTTTGTGGTCATTGTCCATCCTCGCCTCACGTTCACAAACATGTCTTCAAAGGCATGCACCCGAATTTCGGTTCAACTTCAAAAGCTCATAGCTTCGCTTAAAAGATTCGAGTCGGACTGGATCATGTTGTAGTCCTGCTCGATAGGATCGGAACCTTCAGATTGAGCCTCTTGTCATGCACCTCTCCTCTCTCTCTCTGCATCCAACCTTCAACTGCTCGTGAACTTCCTTCCCTCTCAAGTATCACGTCGATGGTCTCGATTCGGATGGTCTCGATTCGACAAATAGCTTCAGAAACACTATGGGAACATCTAAACAAGGAGGGACGAAGGTTTATCGACAGGAGCAAGACTCCGTGGATCACAATGGCCTACACAGGAGATCAAATCATGGAAAATAGGCAATTACGTGGAATAAAAGGTAAGCGATAAATTCATTACCACACTATTGACTCTTACTTACCTGCCACGAACATTAAGATATGGTCTGGGATGAGGAGGCTGACAATGACAATGATGGCAATTTCGACGACCAAACCAAATCGGCTTCGATAACGACCAAGAAGACGACGCTCAACGTTCTCTATCAGATAAAAATGTTCATTGGCCTTGGTTGAAAAGACTACGACGAGTTCGACAAGGGAAGCCAACTTACTTGGGTGGAAAAACCATGCTACATTCAAACAACAATACCTCCTCCACGACCGAAGCCGGTCTCGCACACACGGAGCGACGTATAATGGCACCATTAGTGTACACATGCTATATCACATACGATCTTTCATACTCGACCTTCCAAATACGCTGAATCCAAAAGTATAGCAGCCACATGACCCACAGCTGCACACGATGGTCGTCTTAACCAATCTCTAATCGCTACGTTAGCAGAGAGACCTGCACAAGCACCAAGCACCCCCTGATTTACAGGCGAGACTTAACAATCGATTCCGGACAAATAACTTATATTCGAACCAAAAATCTCCTAAGATCAGCCACCACGGCTCAGTCGAATTCAACGAGCTCACCGTCACCAATATTTCAAAAGACAGGGGAAACAATCTAGCACACTTCAGGAATGCGCCTCCTTACCTAGATATCCATTTAAGTACTACTATCTCTTCATATCAATACTAGCTCTTGCTACATAGCCAATCAACCGGATTAATGCAGTCTTCACCAACACTCTCTCCTTTTTACAAAGAGTATTTATAGTATTGGCCATCACGTGATGACAGTTGAGCGGATAGGGCACTGCTTTGTCAAGTAACTGTTCAAATGGCTTGCACAAGAACGCCTCATGTTTTCAACCTCGTCGTTTGTACTTCCTGTGTGTCTCAGTAACTTGTTAGTAAACATTTCAGATGAGGTCGGGGGCTAAGAGGGCTCTGATATCTGGTAGCAGACCACCTCTCGCTTGATTCCCAACTGCCATTCGTTTAATCAACATTATAGTTGGGGAAGAACAAAGGGACAAGGTATTGTTTAAGTTTTAACTTTGTATTGTTACAATTAAAAAGAAATCTAAGAAATCTGGGTATATCATAACACGACTAATCAAACACTCCTCTTTCATCCAGTTCCACCCCTCCTCCTCCTCCTCTGATCCGATTCAATCTCAAACTCTAGACAGCAACCCGTCCATGTCCATTCCCACCCGACGATTCAACAGGATGATTCGCACCTGATACATCCTCCACGAAGCCTCCATTATTCTCTTGATGCATCATCTCCTCTCTAGCGCCCTCATCTGCCTTCTTCAACCCCTTCCCTTTCCCAACAAGGTACATTTTATCGGTGCCCACACTCGACAACATCTCCTCATCCAACACGACCTTCCCACTTCCAATCGGTCTAATATTCAACAGATACATCGCATCAACCTCCTCGAGCGTCCGGTCGGAACTCTCGATCAGGAAGAAAAACACAATTACGAAGCCGGCCAAGTTACACCCAGCAAAGACGTAACCATAAGCGTATTGAATATCACCAGTGATAAACGGCGTGAAGAAGGCGAGCAGGAAATTCCAGAGCCAGTTGGACGAGGTGGCGAGGGCCATGCCGACGGCACGGTAGCGGTAGGGGAAGATATCACCGATGCATGTCCATACGAGCGGTCCCCAGGTTGAAGCGAATCCGACGATGAAGAGGCATGCGAAGACGATCATGACTGTGCCTGCTGTTTTGGCGGTGTTGGAGCCCTCCTCGGCGCCTTTGAAGATGAATTGTCCCACGGATGCGAAGACGAGAAAACACATGCATTGCCATAATGCAGCGAGATAGAGTGATTTTCGTCGCGGGAAGTATCGCGCCATTGCTACGCCGACGATTGTGGCGCCGACGTTGACGCCGCCGAGAATCATGGCTGTGACGTAGGAGTTATCGAGACCGACGCCGGAGAAGATGGTTGTTCCATAGTAAAAGAAGTAATTCGCACCGGAAAGTTGTTGGAGCATTTGAAGCGCCATGGCGAGGGCGACGCGGTAGAACATGCGCGGGCCGGTGATGGCTTCGTACCAAGGGTGGTCACCTTGGGTGGCTTGCATTACCTTTTCGATCTCGGAGGTCTCGTTGCGGATGACGGAGTGCGTTTCGGAGACGCCGTAGAAATTGGCCATGGTGCGGCGCGCACGAGATTGTTGACCGTGGTTCCAGTCGTGACGGGGCGTCTCGGGGAGGAAGAATATGCCGCCACCGAGGATGATGGCCCAGAGGAAACCGATGCCCATGGGGATACGGTAGGAGCCGGTGTTGGACATGGATTCTGTGCCGTAGTTTATGCAGTCTGCGGTGAAGATTCCAAGGGTGATGACTGTGGTGGTTATTGTTAGTTGTTTATCTATGGGTAAACTTGGAGGGGACTGGTATGGGGGTTGACTACTTACAAAGTTGATAGCATGCAACTACTGCTCCTCGGACTTTGACAGGTGAGGTCTCAGTCATGTAGAGAGGGACGACAACACTCAAGCCTCCTACTCCCAATCCGGCAACCCATCTTCCCATGACGATTCCAACCCATTGACCTTGTCCTACTGCCATTTGAATGATGACTCCGACGATAAAGACGAGACACCATAGTGGTACGGAGGGCTTGCGGCCCAACTTATTCGCTACAGGACCTGCGATAAGACATCCGATCAAGGTACCAATGGACAACTAGTCAATATTACAGTCAACAAAGTATTCTCATACCAAACTCAAGTCAGGAAATAAATTCAACTTACCAAACCAACAATCAAACCACTTCTGACATTGGTGAAGAAATATCCAAAAGGATGTTCAGCGGTCACTGGTCCCTTCTCGCCAAAGTATTCCAAGAAAACCCTCATCTCCAAAAATCCAGAAATTTGTCCAGTGTCATAACCAAAAATGAATCCACCCATCGCGACCAGCATAGCCATGAAAAAGGTGCGGAATGTGAGCAGTGGATAGTTTCCATCGTCAATACTGTTGGTGCTATGTTCGTGTTTCTCGTCACTTTGTGACGTCCTCGAGGATGAACCCACGGCATCGTTGCCGTGGTTCTTTTTGGAGAAGAGAGGCATGATAGTGTGTTGAAGAGAAGAACGGAGGTTGGAGATGATGGAGAAGAGGAGAAAGGAAAGTTGGAGAAGAAAAGGGGACATAGAGATATATGGCTCTCACGTATGTGCCCCAAGCGTGGACGCGGTGGATCGCTCCATCGTCAGATCATCAAAAACTCAAATCCAACACTTGTTTCTTTTGCGTTTTGCGTGTCATGAGGTCTTGCCATCATCGGTCTCGCTGACAGAGGCAATTTGTGAATGTCTACTGCAATACCGTAATACTGGACCTGTCTGGACAGTCGCACCGAGCATAAATCCGAAATCCATAGGGTAAGATGGACGAGGCGAGTAATTTTCCCAGCATCGCGGAGCCCTATGACGATGGCTCTCCATCTTTTAAGCACCGAGTGCCGGGGGGCGTACAGTGCTTGAAATCTTGGAGGCCTATCATTCTGTAATCGACCCGATGTAAATCTCTAGAAGTCTCTATTGTGAGTGGAATTTTTATGAGTATGCGTCGGTCAAGACTCGGGGGTTGAGGATAGATGACGTCGCTTAAGTGGAGTAAACAGAGTCTTTGTTGTCTGTGCCAGTGTGCCAAGCTCCACTCAGTGCAAACACCTGACTGGTGTACAGCAACTACAGGATCAACATCGCTTGATCTTTTTGTTAGATCTCGGAAGGCTTCGAGACTTGAAGAATTGTGAAATCTCGAACGTTGCTGCCCCTCGTTGCTTTGAAATAGAATGGGGTGTTGGAGATGAGGAGAGTCCGGAGTGCAGTGGTGTTGTTGGAGAAAATGGGTAAGTGACAGATGTCAGTCGGCATTGGAACATTGTGAAGATCGGCGATAACGGATCCACGGATTGATCGGGCCTATTTGGCGTCTCGAGACGTGAAGATCTAATCTTCGTAGTTAAATGCTAATTCAGTGTTTTTTTTATGTTTGCATTGCGGTGGTTCCGTTGTCCTCTGCATGATTTGTGAGGGTTTGAATTGATGTCATTGTTGCGAGTGTGGTCGTTTTTTGGTAGATATCGCTTGTTCGGTAGGCGAGCCGAAAGCTAGTGAATTTGGGGGAGGCAAGACGGAAGTGGCGTTTGGGGACGTGGAGGTTGGACTTTTACTCCGTATCCGTAAGGTTAATGGAGGGTCTCAAAGAGTAAAACTAAAAGTATCTTACTATTGTCTGCTAGTCCGGGTAGATGGGTCGGTAGAGACAGGTGCTTTCAGCGCGATCTAGCAAAGAGCTGACCACAATTGCAGTCCTCATCAATCTCACACGAATTGAATCAGCTCCTACCAGAATCCCGCGTGCGAGACTCCAGGTTACAGCATATTATTAACCATACGGGAAGGCTTCCACAAATTGCCAAGCAGACCCTTCATAGCTAGGCGTCTTGAACCAGAATAGAAGCGAAGGAGACAAGATGGGACGAGACGAGCCAGTCGCAAGCAACCTCTTTCCAATCCTACAGTATTGTACATCAGGCAGCACAGCCGAAGGCCTCTCTCCCGCCCACGCATGGTAAACTCGACGTGCTAGAGACATTTGGGACTTCCTGACCGTGCTGGCGCTGCAGAGAGGTCGACAATGGACGGCGACAAGGCATCGTGTGACCGCCGAGGTGCAAAGATGACCTCGTCCTCAATCAATTGGAGACCTTTCACAGGCTAAGATAGACGGCTCTCGAAGAGACACAACCATGGTAGGTTTTTCCGTGGATCTTGGCCTGCTTTCTGGTTCGACGTGAACATATTGTAGCAATCTGCGACGAGGGCAGGAACGTGCAGTGATCACATTCTGTTACCAAACAACGAGAAATGCGAAATTCCTGGGGAATACGAAGGGCAAAGAATAGATTGAGGACGGCAAAGGCATATCAGATGATACTCCTTATTTATTTGAGAGGCGTTCGATTGACTTTCGTGAGATAAAGTTGCGTGAAGAGAGGGAATGGGGAAAGCTTGTAACGGAATGGACTGATATGGCTTCGCGAGGGTTTTGCGGGGAAGCAATTTACCCGCGCGTGGAGAAATAGAGGATTCCTCAAATTGGGAATTGTTCTATGAGACGACCAATAATTAAAATTTATCGCTTAAAATATTCCTGAGCTGAATGAAGCAATCTTACTGAGGACTGTCAATGCCCCAAGAAACAAATCAAGTTCAACGAAATACGCCAAGGCAAGTTACGGGCTCATGGCATCCACTTGGAATTTCAGAATGCCATCGAGGACGCAATAATCCCATCGTGTTTCGAACAAGACGGACGAACTCAATAACAGAAGAATCAAAACGTAGATTAAAACAATTTCAAGCAACGGGTTCCGTGTTTGATCGTCGTCCTGACAAGGCATATATATTGCATAATATATAGCTGATCTGAGATCATTCATCTGGTCGAGGGTCCAAGAAAGCTTTTGCCGCCATGGGATGGGGAGCGAGGCGACCAAGCTAGCTTCCAGAACCAAGACGAATGGGAAGATATGAGGGTTCGAGCCGCGGCACGTCCAATCAATTTGAAGGATGCCGGTGCTGGATGGAGAATTGGAAGTCGGCATCTTGTGTTTCCTGTGATAGGATTACTCCCGTCGATAGAATTTTCCAAGATTAGCCTGTCCAAGGGCAATTTATCCGTCGTGCGTTTTACTTTTTTCTTTTAATCATCATGGTTACATTGCCTCGTTGGGTTCCAGGAGGCGAGCCCTCTCTCCGGCTGGACCATGCTGATCTTTGTGTGCGGCGAGGGTGCAGAGACGAAGGAGAACTTCGCGAGACATATGTTGTTGGCGAGAGGAATCTCGGGGAGAGCGAGTGTATACATACCATTGTATAGATGTATAGTAGATGTAGATATCAGTCGGCTCCCTGCACGCCAACCAGGGGGCGGGAGAGGAATGCTTCGTAATTGTGGGAAGTACGAATTGTACGGTGCCTCAGTTAGGCAAGGAAAACAGTAAATAGTGCGGAATAGTTTTGAGGTGAGGGACAGTCGCGTTCAGAAGCTCACAATGAAGGCCGTTCAGTGCTGGAGATGTCGCCGCAACGCAGTAAGTGTGGAGTCACGATACAGGGGAGAAGTTTGTGGAGAGCCATGGGCCTCGACATGGGACACGGGCAAGGCTCGCTAGTGCTCAACGGTGCCATTGTGATTCGTGGAACTTCTCACCTCGTCTTGGCGGGCCAGGACCCTTGGATACGCACTCCAGATCTTCCTGTCGCCCCATCTCCATCCAACGTTGGTTGCTCGTCTCCTCCTCCTCCTCTATGCTGCTGCTGCTCTCCACTCCCCATCCCAATCTCAATTCCCCTCCACCACCGCCGACTCCTCCACCTCCTCTTCTCCCCCGACTCGATTCCCTCTCCCTCGTGCGCGCGCCCAGATTATCCAACTCCTCCCCCGTGCTCTGCTCCCCTCCAGTTCTGTGCGCCTGCCGACTTGTCCGATACAGCTATAGCAGTACTCCGTAGTAGAAGCAACAACACCCCCATGTTTTGATGTCAACCCTTGCTTCGCAACTTGATTCTAGACGACCATTCCCATACTCCCAGACGGCTTTCCCCCCCGACCCAGCAGAGAGGGCCCGTCCTCTGGAACCGCACACTTGAGCTGTGGAACAATCCAAGACCGCGCACATCCACTACTTCTTACTCCGAGTTTTTCCATCCGCAAGGAGGGCCGTTGAACACCTAGCAGCGAAAAAGACTACCTACCTGGACCTCGACCTGAACGGCAACTGAAGGCAGAGAAGGACTGGGAAAATGCAATGCCAATCCTGATATTGCGAACCCATAAGCTTGCTCAACTAGGTCCCCCAACCTCTGCTCAAACCCCTCCACCCCCCAAAAGTGGCAGCAGATTCATACCGACGTCCAACCCACTTGCGCCGGCACTCCCAATATAGTATTTCACAATTGAGCTCGGTGCAGGTTGGCAGCGGAGTAGGCCAATCTCCAAATCGAGACGAAGCAATCTGCTGTGCTGTGCTGGAAGAGAAATCTCGCGGACGCGCTTCCCCGTTCCTTCCTACTTCCATCCTCGGAGGGTGCATCAGGCCAACAACAGACGACGAGCCCCAATTGCGGAGGGCCTGTCATGTAGACGCCAGTCCCAAGTGACTTCTGAGACTCTAACACAATCCACTCCGGGCTGAAGGGCTCCCTTATCAAAACAAGAGCCACCGATAAACTCTCCACTTCCGGTCCAATACATTGTCATCTCCTCCTCGAGAACCCGCAGGATTACTTGCATACCTTCATAGCAGAGGTTCAATACCGCAAGGTGCTGCCGGCTTGATCACGTCTTTCCCTAATCGTACGACCTGCCCCCATTCCTCACTTTGCGCTGCTTCGCTGCTCTGTATGAGAGTTCGCTGGAGATTCTTCCCCAACCACCGACACCATTTTCGAGGACACTCCTTCTTGCGACGACCCTCTGAACAGGGCGCACTTGTATACCGATTTTTCCAACCTGGTGGTGACCACCCCCGTCGAACATATGGCATCCAAGCAGCTTCAGGCTGCTCCCACGCCAACCCGACCACGGAGCACAAACGGCGTCATTAATGGGAGCAAAGCCGGTCCTGGAGACACTCGGATAGTGGTGATAGTCTATGGCCATGGACAGGAGAAGATTGTATCTGTTTTTGCAGATGTGTTAGGGAAGCCATATCGCCTGGCGTCGAGCTTTTCGTCCGTCAGCGGTGAGGATCATGGGACGGTGATTGGTATCGCGGCCGCCGATGCAAAGGTGGATGTTGCGACAAGGAATAGAATTCTCATCGTAGCGATTAACGCTCACTGTGTGAACTTGGGAATGCCACCGGATGCAGATCTATCGGCCGCCGTTGACTACGAATTCTTGTACACCGAAGCGCCCTTCTTCCGGAGAGATCTCTCACGTTTCATCGCCTTTACTCTAGGACAGATAAGCCACCATGAAGCGTTGGTTCAGAAGCAGAGGACTTACTTCATATCGACGACGTTCCCCGACGTACGGACTGCGCTGTCGAACCTTGACATCCTCTCGGTTGGTTCCGATGCTGTGGAGATTCGTGTCGATCTTTTGAAGGAACCCTTGGCTGATGGATCATTCAGCAATGTCCCAAGCCTAAGTTATGTTGGTGAACAGGTCATGCTTCTTCGACAAAGGACTGAACTTCCCATCATCTTCACTACCCGTTGTACACGTGAGAATGGTCGATTCCCGATGGAGAATCCAGAGCTGTACTATGAGTATCTCTATCGCGCAATTCAATGGGGTTGCGAATACATTGATGTCGAAGTCTGGCTTCCCGAGGAAATCCGACGACGTCTCTTCGAGCTGAGAGGAAACAGTCGTATCATCTCCGCTTTCCACGACTTCTCTGGTACATTCAAATGGCCATCAATCCAAGCTCAGAACATTTTTGAGGAGTGCAGAAGATATGGAGATATCGTGAAGATGATCACTATCATCAACTCGATGTCCGAAAACTACGAACTTGAGTATTTCCGTTCGACTATCAAAGCTAACTTCCCTGATGGCCCTCCTCTCTCTGCTGTCAACATGGGCCAACTTGGCCAGCTGTCACGAGCACTGAACACGGTCTTCTCACCCATCACTCATCCACTTCTCCCCATCGTCGCTGCTCCAGGTCAGATGTCTGCTGCTGAAATCAACGGTGCTCTAGCGACCATGGGTCAACTACCCAAGAAGAACATCTACGCCATCGGCTCCTTCAGATCAACCCCGCAGACAACCTTCTTCGAAAAGTGCTTCAACGAGCTTGGCCTCCCTCACAACTTTGCCAACGTCGATCGTGGCAACAAGGGATCAGTCGAGGCCTTCATAATGCAGCCCAACTTTGGAGGAGCATATATCAATCCTCCATTGAACGCCAACCAGCCATACATTCCTATGCTTTCCGATGCCGCACGAACAATTGGTGCAGTCGATACTATTGTCGTTCGACCAGAATCTTTCCACTTACCAGCAGCCTTCATCGGCGACAACTCAACATGGAAAGGTATTCGAGCAACTCTGACCCGTGACTTCGCCCCCTCTGCATACAAGGACAGGGCCGCAATCGTGCTCTCATCACACGAGAATGATGCTGCATCCGCTATCTTCGCACTCCGAAGCTTGAATATCGGCAAGATCTACTCAGTCGGATTCAGAGCTCAAGGCCCGCTTTCTGCAGGCGTTGAGCCTTTCACCTCCATCGATAGCGTTCAGCGTGTTGATCAGCCATTTGCCATCATCTCGGCTCTGCCTTCTGAAAAGTCCCATCTCGTCCAACCCCTCCTCCGACATTTCTCCAACAGCAAGCACCCAAGAAGCGGCACAACAACACCTAACGGAACTCTCAGCCCCAACAGCGCAGGCAGTCGCACTCCTAGGAGCGGATACAGGAGTGAAGGTGGAAAGGGAAAGGTCTTTGTGGATCTCGCAAACGGTGCAAGAAGAGGTGACCCGATGGCTGTCGCACAACAAAACGGATGGACTGCTTATGGTGTTGCGGATACGAGTGCATTTACCACCGTCGAGACTTTGAGGTTACTGGTCGGTCAGAATGTGCCATACAGCTTCGTGAGGCTGGCAAGCGGACGAGGTCTGTATTGAAGGTCGCCGCCACTTGGTGCAACTGATCAGCAGACCTGGGCGTGAGGAGGTGGGTCTTGGAAATATTGGCGTAATCAAATGGCTCATCCTCGTTAAGTCTTGACGAAAGATGTGGGTATTTTTGTCGGCGTTAGATTAGGGAAAATCGGCCAGAGCCGTCCTTTGCCTTGATGGGCATCTTTCTCAACTTCCAGCATTTCGCCCCTCTCATCATCAACACCAATCAGCTATATATCATCGATCGCATTCAATCTTTTATCATCAACCACACACATCATGATGCACCATTTTTTCTTATTCATCAACCAGAAGAACATTACACACCCAACGCGCATCGTTTCGGATCAAAGCTTAAGGGGAAGAAAGAATGGCCTTGGTCACATCCTTAATTTGAGTGGGTTTTGACGACTGAAATGTAGTAGACCTTTTTGCTTGCGCCATGAAAGGAATTTTTCATCCATTGCTGGTCTTTTTAGTTTGACTGGCTGCGCAGCAATCTATTTTATTTAGATAGGAGAGGGGGACTTCGCTGGATGTTTCATTTCATCATCTTCTTCTATTTTTTGGCTTCTTGGATGTATCTTTTTTTGTTGGATTTTCCTTGTCTCTTTTCGAGTCTTTTTTTGGGTTATGTGAGAGGGTGAGTGTGAGTATGAGGGTGGACATGAGGGTTTGATGGATGTGGGTGCTTGCTTTGTAGTAGGTGGTGGACGGAGGATTTTGATTGATAGATATAGAGAGAGGAATGGAATATATATCTATCGCACATATTTTGGATTCTATCTTGGATGCAGCCAAACTACCCAAGTGGGTTTTTTTATGGACTTGATGGTTTTTTAGATGTTGGTTCTGTCTGGCTTTTGGTTTGCACAGAATTGATGCTACCTTGTGCGTGTGATACACGCAAACTGGTATCAAACCCATCAAGTGCCTAGGCTACCTCGGCATCGCCGTGCATCGTTCGATCTCCTTTCTCACTCTCCTCATCACCTAGTGTACTTCCATCAGCTTTATCGGCGTGCTTTCAAAGTTTAATTTGTAAAATTTCCAATCCTACCTTTTCCCCTTATCTCTTCCTCATGTCACAGACACAAGGTACAGTACCTTACTTCTCCTGTCCACTCATCTTTCTATGGACATAATTGTTCTATATAGGTACTTCTTTGTCACTGCTTGGGTTCGCTTCGTCTGGTGGGTAATGAAACTGGACTGTGTCAATCATACCCCTCACAAAGTCTCGTGTCCTGAGTTGATACCAAGGACCCCGCTTCAGTGTTATGTTCATTTTCGTTTTCAGATTTAGAAAGTTTAAGTGATGAACAAGAAGAGATTTTTTTCTCTTTTTCTACAGTTTTGGTCCGAAAAAGATACTTTATTTGTGCCCATAGGAAAAGCTTAGTGATGCTTGGCAGGTCGGGCCAATACTGAACATATATCAACGCTGACAACATAAGATGACCTGTTCCATGTTGTTTAATCAATAGAAATGAGAGTCAGAATTCTTACATAAATACACAAAAGAACTGAAGACAAAAGCCAGCGTTGCAATAGTTCAAAAATACCGCGAATGATATCCGAGGTTCATGCTCGGCGAAGCGATTCTATATCCGACCCCTCTTTTCGGATACTGTATCATCTCACATCGACACAATGACTCGTGCCTACCCATCCCTGACCTCACATATCTTTCGGCATCTTGCCTGCCCCTTCACCAGGAAGAGTCGCTTGTAGATGAATGCTCTGATTGATATGAAAACGCCAGAAGATCCGACGTTCTTCTCCCCACGCAGCTTCCCCATGGGGTTAGAAACAGTGCCCGCTTCAACATCTCCGAAATCATCTCCGATATACCATGTCTTCCGAAACTCATACACATCGAACTTCACGAACCAAGCGAGCTTGCGACAGCTGTAAAACTAGCAAATTACGGTGTAATGGGGTACTCCCTTGTATGCGATGTGTTAGAAGAGGAGTCGAGTGCAAATACAATGCTCGATACACTCGCGGCCGACCACCAACTCCTCTCTCAGATAGCAATGTTCAATCTCCTCAGTCCATTGTCCCATACACGTCCACGCGAACGAATACTATTCAGTCTCTTCTGTCAAATACCGCTCATTCGCCACAGGAAAATCCATCGCAGCCTCCAACCAATGTAGAACCAAGCTTGCTGAACTCCTCGAGGAGTTCAGTAGACTTGCAAGATGTGCAGCGAGAAACCCAATATCTTGGATCGACATCTGGTGTCTCTTTCCTCCGTCGCACTTGGCGCCGATTGAAGCAATTGGGATCTCAAGCGCCTGATAGTATAGCATATCAAGCGTCGCCGTATACTGCGACACCCAAAGTCCATAACGGCGATGCCTTGGACTGGCTTCAACATGTCAAATTTCCCGATGCAAAAGTTGGAGAGGCGTGGGTGAGGACTTATTTCAACCTGGCTATGCCAACTTATAGATTATTCCATGAGCCGACGGTCATGTCGAATTGGATTCCTGAGATCTATGATGATGAAAACGGGAGAAGTTTGAAAGAACGCTTAAGCAAGATACCTCCGGGGCGGATGGCTGTGGTTCTTATGATGTTTGCTACGACATCTTTGTATACCACAGAGCAATGTGACGGAACAGCTTCGACTGGAAGTACATTTGGTGAAGAAGCGGAACCATATTTTGATGCTGCTCAGCAACAGCTCTCTCGTGAAGGGGGCCATCCGACTTTGGAGTCGGTTCAAGCCAGGATTCAGCAATGTATCTATCTTTTGAGTGCATCGAGAGCAATTGAAGCAGCGTGTATATTTGGCACTACTATTCAAATGGCTCTTTCGCTTGGATTACATCGCAAAAAGGTTCCTGGCAGTCACTCTTTCGACGCTATCTATACACAGAGTCGCAAACGTACCTTCTTGGCATTGTACACAATAGATCGATATATCTCAGGTAAAGCACTACCCTATGAAGATACTCTCATCTCTTTATATATTGACACAGAACCAAGTGATACTAGATCGGCCATTCATGATTCGCGAGGATGATTTCGACCAGGACACCCCCGACAGAATTAACGACGCAGACTTAGTATCAACCGGCCCCAAAAAAAGCCCAATAATGAGCGACTGCCTCATGGACGCCCCAATCCTCCACGCCGAAGTAGCCACAGTAATCGGCCACATCTCACGAGACATCTACTCAATCCTCCCACGCTCAAATGACGAAAGACTTCTCGCCGTCGATCGCCACCTCCACACCCTACACACCTGGAAAAAGAACCTCCCACCAATCTTTCAAATCCACTCTTCCAGCCTCACGACCCTCTTCAAGCGTCAATCCAATGTTCTTCAGCTCGCCTACTCCCACGCCATAATCTACGCCACGCGCGCCTTCCTCCTCACCAGTTCCGCCCCGCCAACAGCCAACGACTTCCTAAACACCTCGAACCAAACCTCTCAACGCCAGCTTTTCATCTCAGAAGGCTGTACCGCCGCCCTCGCCGTAACACGTATCGTTCACGGATTTGTACAGGACAATTTCAATCTCCAAGCTTTTTGGTACACGCAATATACTGCTTTTTGTGCGGTAATGTTTTTGTATATTTATTGTATGCAGACGGAAGCGAATGCACAACATGAACAGCAAAAGCAGCAAGAGGAATATATGGAGGTTGCTGAGCGCTGTCAGATGGAGCTGACGAGCGCGACGGATCGGAATCCTTCGGCGCAGCGGTATTCGATTATTTTGGAGGAGTTGAGGTTGGAAGTGAGGAGACAGATGAAGAATCCTCTAAGAACACGTCAACCAGCTCTCGCCGCCGCGAATTTATCAAGGCGCGATACTACTGAAGTGAGAGATTCGGATATGATAGGGGAATCAGATAAAAGTGGTGGTGGTGAGATGCAGGGTGGTGTGAACAATATCAATACTAATAATCTATGTGATCCGTCGGAAGAATTTCGTGGTTGTCAAGCTTTGGGAGAGGGAGTAGTAGGAGGAGAGGGGTTGCGAATGCTACCGATTTCCCTTTCTGATTCTGCTGCTGCTACTGGTGCGATACGCTGGCAGGATGATGGCGTTGATATTGATCAGATGACTGATTTTTCCATGGGTTGGATGGAGTTAGATTCTTTGGTACGTTTTCGTCTTTCTTTCCTTGTTTACATCATTACTGTTGATAGTTTGTTTTTGTGACGACCGTCCGGATAGCAAAATTGTCAGTGTTGGTCGTGGTTTGCCAAAGCTAATGAGTGACATATTGTGTAGGCTTCGCTGAATTATCCTTTCAACGATTTCTCATACTTTCAATGACGACGATATCATGAGGGAACATACAGTATGTGTGAAACCCCTTGTGTTTGTGAGACTTGATTGTCTAGATAGCTTGTACGAAGATAAATGTGAGATACATGACTTTCTTTCATGGGATGAATTTTTATTTTGAAGTTTTGAAATTTTAGGCTGTTAAGATCTCCTTATCTGGGTCCAGTCGAGGAGAAGTGTATCGTTAGTAGGGTGCGGCACGGGGCCCCTGGAGCCTCCATGGCCATGTTCGCCCCAACCCATGGTACTCCATGGGTCGGGTTGGAGTTATAGAAGTCAGGTCACTCCATAATATAGAGTATATCTAGAGCCCTAAGACTCCATGGTATATAAAAATACATAAAACTTTATCAATATCGCCTAGAGGTATATTAAAATATATCGAAATGAATAAAGTCGACATGTATGTATATATTATGTATTTCTATACACTATAGAGTCTTAGGACCCTATTACTTGAGGTGATGCAATTTCTTAAACTCTAGTCCCATCCTATAGAGCAGACAGAGCGGGCTGCTCTAATCCATGGGGTGGAGTGGGGCCAAATACTCGATGGATTTATAAATTCTTGCCGCAGCCTAATCGTTAGCAATCAAACTTTCGAATTACGTTCGGAGGGAAGATAGGATCCCACATTTATATATTGAACATGTGAACGAGGAGACCACGTTGGTAGAAGAGACTCATATGTTCATGTATTTATTTCATGAAATCTACAAACCTTCCAGCCTCCAACTCAGGGTCCCATCCAACTCAAAGGAAATACTCCTCACTGAACCAAGAAACATCCAAGTGTAATGCAAACAAAAATCTACATCTAAAGCAAACGAGACCAGACACCAACAAATTACCAGCTATTTGCCGTGAAATGCTCAATAATCTTTTTCAACACCTTCGCATCTGGCGCTTTCGCATTCCTCAACGCCTCGGACCAAGTTGTCGCGGCCTCCGTCTCCCAAGCATATTCCTTCCTCTTCTCATCACTCTTGTACTTCTCTGCAAAGAACTCCAACAGACGAATCGGTGGGTTGACAACAGGATCTTGATTTGACGCTCTCAATCTCGCGACCCATTCCGTTGGCGGAACAGCAGTGAAGGATATCCCTGCTTCTTTCATGGTAGAGAGGAGATTGTTGTTCCAGTGTAATGTCTGCGTGTTCACAATGTTGTACACATGACTTGGAGCCTCCATGCTCGTGGCAATATCAACACATCCAGCTGCTACGACGTCGACCGGAAGCCAGCGTAAATTCTCGTCTAGGGCTGGTAATGCGCCGATGGTGAGAGAGGTTTGCATCATCATTGGGATGGCTTCCGTGGCGTTCCAAATGCCGTGTTGGGTATCTCCAATGATTTGGCCGATTCGAAGGGTACGTGTTGCCATGTTTGTTTGGGCATGTGCACGCTGACAAAGGTTTTCTACAATTAGTTTTGATTGTGCGTAACCCATCTTCTGTGCAGCTGTGAGAACTGGAACGGATTCAGGAATTGTGACACCGTCGAATCGCGAGACGGTGCTGACGGACGAGCAGAAGTTGAAAGATGCGGGGGAAGGTCCTTCAGTCGAGAGACAGAAATCGAGAAGATTCTTGGTGCCTACTATGCAATCTGCTATGAAGCTGGATAGGCTCAGGTTGAAATTTACCGACCAAGCACTTGCGATCACGGCAGTCAATTCGGACTTGATGCTTGCGAGGAGAGCGGGAGCGAGACCAAAATCCGGTTTGCGGAGATCGGCTGAGATGGCGATGAGTTTGGCTTGTTGAGAGGGTGAGAGAGTTTCTCGGAGCTGACGGCTGGCGAGTGATGTTTGGAGACGACATGGTGCGTCTTCTGGAGTGGGAGAGCGGATGAAGCAGTATACCTTCTGCACATCTGGTCGAGATGCAAGCAATGCTGCCATATGTGCACCTAGAGATCCAGTTGCGCCAGTCAGAATGATGACATGGCCTTCTTGCGCTCGCTCGGAAGGGATGTGTTGCTCAAAATTTCCGTATTCCGCAATCAGCTGTTGCATTTGTGCTTCGATGTTAACTTCTTGAAACTGTTCGGTAGAAGTTTGGAGGGATGCTAGAAACTGTGATAATGTTGCCACATTTGGGTAGTCAAAGACAACGTTCATTCCAAGAGTATGGTTGTTAGTAGAAATGTGTTTGAGAATAATGTTTCGCATTTGGGTTGCTCGAAGCGAGTCCATTCCCAAAGAAAAGAAATCTGTTGTGTCGTCGATCGATTGAAGTTCTGGCATGATTTCGACTGCTGCTTTTCGAAGGAACAGTCGCAGTTCAGGCTCCGAAAGAACCTTTGTATCGGTGTCTAGTCTAGTATGTATATACATCGCATCGATGTCCTTCTCAAATTGACGATAGAAGGCCTGACGGATGACAGTGCCTTTGTCGGTTCGAGGATACTCTGTGTTCTCTGGAAGGAGCAAAACCATATCATTGGAGATCTGGGCGTATGCAGGCATTTCTCGTTGGGAAGACTCAATACTGGATATGATATCTTCCAACACGGATTGTTGACTGTGGTCGGCAGCTTCGCTTGACAACACAATCGCGATGCCAAGACAATCCTTGCCTGAACCAAATACGACTGCCTCGAGGACAAACTTGTGTTGACGGACAGCTCCTTCGAGGGAAATAGGAATTGCCTTTTCACCATTGACTAGCACAATCGTATCATCCAAACGGCTGTTGAATTTCCATGCGTTCTCTTTCGTTGGGTGTTTGGTGAAGAGGTCTTTCATGGCATACGAGCCATCGTCTCGATTCGTGGCTACTTTGGCAGGCCAGCCATCCAAGCAGACCGCTTCATAAAGTCCATCGCCCCTCTCTTCAAATTTTAGATACTTTTGAACCTGTTCCGTGGGTCTGAAATAATCCCAGTCTTTGTCTTCCCTTGGCCGCATTGATGTCATCAGTTGGCCCGTCTCGGTCGAACCCCAATGGCTCATGAGAAATACACCAGCTTCCACCAACTTATCGCCCAGAGCATCAGGACAGGCAGAACCACCAAACATAACAATTTTGCAGCGTGCTAGTAGTCGAATACCCTCTTCTTCCTCGGCGAGAAGCTTCAGAACATAAGGAACGCCGTAGAAGATCTCAAAATCGTGCTCTCGCATGACTTTTAGCAGATGCTTCTTTGCTAGAGGTAGTTTTGCATTATACAGATGGATCTGTTTGCGTGAATAAATAGCTCGGAAAGTGCTAGCGATTCCGTGTGCGTGGTACAATGGCAAGGTCACGAATCCTCTCATGTTCATATTGCCAGCATAGTTTGAAATGGCTGCTCGCTGTGTTTGTCGAATTGGCTTAGGCAGACCGGTTGAACCACTGGAGTGAATTATCCAAGCGAGATAGTCCTTTTCACGGGTACGATCGAGTCCTTTCATGATATGCGTATCCGGCACCGGCTTCAGCTCCAAGTCTTTACTCCCCCTCTCAGTGATCGGGATAACTTGGAGGTTTGGTCGGCTGGCTTGCAATGTGGCGGCTATATTTACGAAGCTCTTATTTATGATAATATGGGAAGCAGATGTTTCATCCAGTAATGATAGATACGCAGCTTCTGAGATCCGCGTTGAGAGAAACAGAACCGAATGACCTAGCTTGGTCAAAGCTAGCATGGTGATGAGATAATCGAGGTCAGATGGGCCCAGCAAAGCAATGACCAGGGGCTTTTCTTGCGAGGTTCTCCTTGTTGGGATTGAGATGCTGTATCTACAGGCCGTATGAAATGCGAGTTGATCAAGCTGCGTTGCAGTGAAGTTTTCATACTCGGTCCCTATTGAGGGATATGATATGAGGGGTGTGCCATTGTCGGACTTCAAGCATATTGTCAGAATTTATGTGTCAATTGAGAATAATCAATTGCCTTTACTCACAAGTGCTCTGGAGCGTAATAACTCGTCCATTGTGCATAAGTCCAAGTCGTCATATCCAATCTCTGTGGGTACGTTCCTTGAGATAGCGTCAGGCGCCTCCAGACTTTTGTGTTGGCCTGAGAGTAACATGTTTGTGTCGAAAATTGAAACTTAGCTCTTGTAGTTGACCACGGTGATTGAAGAAGTTGGTTGGCAAAGTTGGGAGTGGTGGGAGATGAATTGGAGGAAAACAAAGGAGAGTGATGGTACTTGAGTGAAGGAAGGAAAGCTTCAAATTATTTAAGAGAAAACGATTGATCGACTGGCATCGGAGACTACCCATCAGCTCATTCCTTTATTTCCAACTCCGAAGAAGACAATTGCGCTCTCCGATTTTCTTTCCCCAATCCCGAGGCGAATTGATTCAACGTGGAGATTCAAGGATGGGATGATTGCACTTCGGCGTACGGTCTTGAAACGAGGGGTAGCGCAACCTAGTTGCTTGTAATCCTTGATTGAGATCGATGAATTCGTGATTCTCAGTTTCATTCGAATATCATTCGGGGAATTGAGTAGTGGACGTTCGTCATCCCCCGAGCCGACTCGGATACCCTACAGTAGTATCGGACCAAAACAAATGCTGATTTGATCGACCACCTTGGCCCGATATATCTCATGAGTCGTTCCCAGTTTTCGGATATTTTTCTATGATATCGGATATTATTCACGTCGTCCATCAGCGCACTTTCTCCGCGAAATGTCTGATGTGTTGGTCCACCCGAACCTTCTGCCATGCAAATACACCCGTCAGTAGAGTTTAGCGTCCCCGAAAGCTGGGGTGTTGGGGTACTCTGCAATGGTGGGGTATGGGGAGAGAACGGAGATGGAAAGAATCGGCCACAAGTCAGGATGACAACGAACATCATTGAATGATCACTTCCTCTCTGCTCCTCGAGCATAAGAAGCACCGCGACCCCCCTCTCAGATTGAGTTCAACAACAGCTTCAAGATTCCAAGTCCGGAGATTCGAGATCCTCAAACAACAGCAACTGCCATCATGTCCACACTTAAAGAAGATACCAAGGAGGGAGAGGCTCAGTCCACAAATATTGAAAACATCGCTGCGTATCAACGAGTGGGTGTTTCCGAAGAGGACGCGGTTTTCTTTGAGAACTTCACGCCAGCTCAGCGCAAGCAACTCATTTGGAAGGTATGTATTCAACGTCAAACTGATGCCTTCAAATGCTAACTCCATTTCCTTCAGATTGACATCCGCTTGGTACCATTTCTAGCCCTTCTCTACCTTTGCGCGCACATCGATCGCGCCAATATTGGTAAATTGTCCTGACAAAGAAATGACAGTACATCACTTATCAACACGTTTTAGGAAATGCAAAAATCGAAGGTCTTGTCGAAGACTTGAACCTCACTGACACCCAATATAATGTTGCACTCTCCATTTTCTTTATCCCTTATGTTTTACTTGGTAAGCACATGGTCCATCCCCTCGCGTACTCTCGCTAAATTCTTGGTCCAGAGGTTCCCAGCAACGTCCTGTTGAAGCGATTCAAACGTCCCTCTACCTACTTGGGCATTCTCATTCTGGCATGGGGAACAACGATGACACTCACTTCTATTGTTAAGGGATATGGTGGTCTTGTCGCTGCCCGTTTCGCTCTTGGTATAGCCGAGTAAGTCTCCCCGCCCGCCTTCAACCTTCCGGGTCTCATTGCTAACA
Source organism: Tetracladium marchalianum (assembly GCA_037074945.1). Lineage (NCBI taxonomy): Eukaryota > Fungi > Ascomycota > Leotiomycetes > Helotiales > Tetracladium > Tetracladium marchalianum. The sequence goes on from JBAMDN010000925.1 coordinate 28,211, forward strand.
ATCTATCTAGAGCAGGTTTCTTCCCCGGTGCTGTGTATCTGATTACACAATGGTACATGCCCCACGAAGTCCAAACCCGCATCGCCATTTTCTTCTCCGCCAGCGCTCTCTCCGGCGCCTTCTCAGGTCTCCTCGCCTTCGCAATCGCCAAAATGGACGGTATGGCCGGTCTCGAAGGCTGGAGATGGATTTTCCTCTTGGAAGGACTGGCCACAGTCTTCATTGGTTTCTGCGCTTTCTTCTTCCTCGTCGACTCCCCCGCTCTCTCCAAACGCTGGCTCACACCGGACGAGATGAAGTTCATGCGTATTCAAACCACCATTCGCGAGGGTGGCGCCAAAGCCCAAGCAGCTGCGAAAGAATTCCAATGGAGACATCTCCGCTCCGTCGTCACGGACTATAAAATTTATCTCCAGGCATGCATTCTCTTCTCTGTAACAACATGTAGTTACGGATTGAAGTTCACCATGCCCAGTATTACCAAGAGTATGGGATTTACCTCTGCTAATGCACAACTTCTCACCATTCCCCCATATGTCTGCGGAGCCATCAGCGCATTCTGTTTCGCAAAGGCATCTGATCGTTTCAGATGGCGTGCACCATTCATCATTATTCCAATGTCCCTCGTCGTTCTCGGCTTCGCCATTATTTTCCCCCTCGCCAAAAATATCAAGAACAACATCGCAGCATGCTATGTTGGGGTCGTTCTCTGCTGCATCGGCACATACCCCACGAACCCAGGTGGAAGTGCCTGGCTCTCCAACAACGTCGCTGGTCTATCCCGTCGTAACATTGCCATCGCCTTCAACATTGCTTTTGGAAACATCGGTGGTGTGTTGGGAAGTTATATCTACATTAATAGCCAAGCTCCAGGGTATCCGGTTGGTTTTGGTGTCTCGCTTGCGATTGCGGCTTCTGCTGTTGCGTCGGCTGTGACGCTGGAGTTGATCTACAAGAGGGAGAATGCGAAGAAGGCTTTGATGACAGAAGATGAAGTTAGGGAGAAGTATACTGAAGAAGAGCTCGGAAATTTGGGAGATAAGTCGCCGCTGTTCAAATATACATTATAGGGGTACGGGCAAAGATCAAATAACAGAACGGCATTTGACGAGTATGAGAGTGTTGGTGACACTAAAGTAACTATCCGTAAGATAAGATTCACGTGAAAAGGAGACCGCAATGTTACGAGTCTTAGGTATGCTATTATCGTAGGTATGAAGTCTAGAGAGCAGCGACCGGGGTCACTGCCCCTCTATCTATCTATGTATCGGCTAAACGGCAAAAGGCAAACACACTAGTCACGATCACCCGACTTCGCGATTTACTCTCACAGTGAATCGCGTTCAGTGATCGCGTTCGAATTATCAACAGAGAGTGTGTACTCTCTTGCGCCATGTTCAGAAATTTAATATGTAAGAAGTTTGATTTGAATTATATGAGCGATTATTTCTGTTGAAAAGTCTTGTCAGGGCGACACGTTTTGCTGGGCCGACCTGTATTTACAATTACTTCGACTAATACCAATTGCTGGGGACTTTTCGCAGCAGATTTTATGGTGATTGTGATTTGATTGTGAAACTTCATGGACTGTCAAAAAATAAATGGAGTGATTTGAGTGATGTAAACATATCTGGTTCGGGAACCAACACTTTTTGTTTTGAAGGAGGGCCAACTGAACGAGGGGATGTCGATTGCATATTGGTTGTACACATACAAGAGCCTGGGGATAGGCTTTTTTGGAAGAAGAAAAAGAAGAAGAAGAAGAAGAAGAAGAAGAAGAAAAGCATGAGAAGTGCGCTTCGTTGATAGACGCAGATACAAGTCATGTGTAGTGCCGACGAGAACTTGTCAACTGCCACACCTGAACAGTTTGATATGCCCAACTAGAGAGAGAAGTTGATATATGCAAGTCATCTTGTGCCATGACAGAAATTGAAGACGCAAAAACTTGCTGCAAATCCCAATTTTGAAACTGTTCCCTCTAGGAAACCGAACACGCTCACAGTTTTTTTGCAGAGTAATGCTTATATATAACCAGAGATCTGACCTGTATCGAAGGTGCTGGTTCAATATCTCCTACCGATTTTCATTTTCTTCCCCAAGCTGCCCGTCTTTTCAGGACCCAAATCACAGTCATGAAATCTGAGATCCCGAAGAGGAGGAAGCGGGAAGGAAAACTGTTTGCATGATTTTGTTGAGAAAGAAATGTAGTCGGCAGTAGAAGAGCAACTGACGGCAGTCAAATGTACGACAGCGACATGAAAATAAGACTGCACCAGATAGTGTGTGATTCCTAGCCTCAGAAAAACTGGTCAGGCTTTGGGTCAAATTTGATCGATCCCATGTATTGAAAGCAAGATATTGATCTAGAGGTTGTTGAACGAGATAGCATACTATGTCTCGAGGTGTCTTTTTAAGCGGCACGGGCATAGAGGGCACAGGGTCTTGCTTTGTGGGCTTCAATGCTGGCCTTTTTCAGAACCATAAGGGGTATGAGGAACATGCCTGCCAAGCATCGTGACGAAAATATCTAGTGACTTTTCTAAAATTGCAAGTGAATAACACAGATGAGGTGGAAAAATGCCACAAGCATGAACAGTGGAATTTTCTGGCAACAAATGGAATTAAAACTATAAAGGTAGTGAGACATGACTAGCAAAGATTTTTCCGCGGCATCTGTCTACTTCTAATTAGACTTTCCGTGTTGACTGCGCTTTGTATCGAGGTCTGCCAAGGCTTTCGGATAGAATGTCGGGATGTGCTTCGGCTCTCTAGTTGACTGCGACCTCGAAAAGTATAATGTCTGCTGGAGCTGGTACTTCAATCAAGGCACTACTGAATACTGTTATTTTTGAAGTTCCTAAGTGTCACAATCTCTCAAAATTTGGAAGTGAAGACAGCGCAGCTTCAGATCACTTCTGAAACCAAACAACACCATCAACCATTCCAACCAAAATCCGAATCTTCTCGAAAAAATTTGCATTCCCCCTCCCCGCCCCCTAACCTCCCAAGGAACCAAAAGACAAAGAAAAAAGACCAAGACAATTTGCCACATGGCAACCTAGACGATCGGAAAGAATGCAGACCGTACATATATATTACCATTGCGTGGACCAACGACGGGATCGCCGCGCGGATAAAACACATGTGACTGCACGGGCTGGGTTTGCCACATGGATGTTGGGTACGTATTAAGTCTTGGGATACATGATGCCCCTGAAGAGATTGTGAAGGCTGTGCGTGTTGGTAGCGGAGAGATCAGCGAGGAAAGAGAAGGGCGAGGGCGAAGGGAGGTGGAATATGGGCTTGGCTTGGCTGGCTTGGAGTGTGGATTTGCGGGGTTTGCGGAGGCGTACTCGGTAGATGAAGAGGCAAAAGGATAGACATTGGATCTACTAAAGGTAAAAGTATGATTGTCCTTCGAGTGGTGCGAGGATCGATAGGTATCAGATTTGAGAAATGACCCGGCAAGGGAACGTCAAAGCAAGCCTTCTGCACAGCATTTGCCATACGGAATCACTATATGTGCAATCAACAGTGCAGAGAGAATCTTCCTTGAAAATACCCAGATTGAACCCGAAGAGAAGACTGATCTTCGAGAAAACTCTATCGTCCCGCTCAACTATGATGTATGCAATGATCACATCCAGGAACGAGCGGCTCTACACATTTTTCATTCAAGGGTTTTTTTATTATTGATCCAACCCGCACTTGCAGATCAACATGGGTGATAAGCCTGGTATGAAAAGAAATAGCTTGTCTCCTGAACCATCAAATGGACATCTTTTGTGGCTATTATTGTTGCTAGTGAGTGTTTCGAAACGTCGAAGCTTGCTCGGACAACCCCCGAGAGGATGCTGGCAGCTGGAACATTGTTTGTACGACAACAATATCTAGATTATCCGAAACTGCCTCTCGTCCAATAGCTTTTGACTGTGATCAATAACAGTGAATGCTGGGAAGGTGGTATTGTGAACACTATGGGAATAGCCATCTCCAATGAAATATCAAGCAAGCAACTAGCCCGCCCACTTCTGAAGTCTTTCTGTAGAATTAGAAGCAAGTCTCAACTTGCAGCAACGGTATTCTGGGATGGCGAAGGTACACACTTGCACTTGCATACTTGAGCACCTGGAAAGCCACAGCGTACCAGAAAACATCTCTTGCATAAAGAAGGTACAGTACGCGGGATGTTTCGGAAAAATGTTACTCCCTCCGTTCATCGCATGCACCCCGCAAGCAAGGTGATTGTCATTAGATGTTTCGAATTCCTCCCCCAACCAGAGGCTTTCTCCAGATGTCTTGGTTGCACCTTGCATCAGATCGCAGTTGAAAATATGACAGAAATAAAGGGCAGGTTGAAAGGTTGGAGGTTCCTTGTCTGGCCGTTGAAAATTTGGGGGTGACTATTATCGCCATGACTTTTCAAGAGAGAGATAATATCAATCGTGCATTATTGGGAAAGAAATCATGTACTTCTGCTACGTTCGTATTCGCTTCAAAAACGAGGACGCCCAATTCGATGCAAGTTTGAGAGTTTGAGGCTCGAAGCGACAAGATATAAATCAGGCAGATATTAAGGAGAAGCAAAGCCATTTATCAGAGCCGAGCGAAAGTCCTAAAACAGATACACGGAAAGCTGCGGCCCGTTGATTCAGGAGAAGTGAGCCATAGAGTTGAAGCCATCAATTAATGTGGAGGAGAAGGCGTATCTGATTTTGAGTCCCCTAATATAATCTGGGGTACGAACGCAGAACGTGGTGATGCTTGCGGGACTGCGGGGAAGTGGGCGTCTTCTTTCAGGGCCGAAAAAGTCTCGTTGAGACCACGGTAGGTGGCAGCTGGACTGGTGACTGATTTTTGAGGGGTATATGTCCCGTACTATTGCATACTCGGGCTAAGCTCGAGGAAGAGTGTTCAGCGAAGATTTTGCTCGGCTCGCAAAATAGGGGTGGACCCGCATGAGAGATGAGATTGAGGTCGGTTGAGATGAGTACGACTACATGCCGGCCGTTAAGTTTACGCAGGCCACCTGTAGGTACAGCTCCCGGTACCGGAAGGACGAGGCGCCCATGAAGTTATGCAGCTTGGAAAGCCCTTGAACATGAGGTCGAAGGGCTAAACGTACCACGCAGTACGTACTGTAGAAAAATGCCCCGATTTGCCCTTCGAATATTTGGGGATTTGTTGGTACTTTGGTCTGGGGATTTTGATCGCAATCAAGCTTTGCTAATCTGAAGCTGCAACGGTCGTGTAACAATCTTTGAAGTCACAGAATTCTGAATACCTGTCCAAGCCTGCAGGGCGATATAATCAATATTTCCTGGTGTTTACCTTTCGGAAAAGGAGTTGGTGTTTTCTCGAAGGTTCACGGAATGGCTTCTCGGCTCGCTTGAGTCGCAGCACCACGAGCCAACCAGGCTAAGGTTAAACATGACAGAAACCTTTAAAGCACCAGGTCATCTTCTTCGATTGTATGCATTCATGTATTCTAGACCGATCAAGAATTCTTGATTGAATTCGTCATGAAGATGGTGCACTCTCGTTGGATCGTCCGTTGGTTATCAAGCTGGAAGTGACAAGGAGTGACATGGAGGATGTACACATGTGGCAGGTCAGAGTCTTCCTCGTCTGGGTCCCCTCACGGATAAGCGTCCCCAGGCTGATCATTCACTGCACAACTCCGGCTATCCACTGCCAAGCCAGCAGCATGCGCCTGTTTGCTGGGGAACATCTGTAGGGGTGGCTGTCTCCGTAAACAAGCAGGACACCTTTTCGTTTGTTGTCAGCAACACTGTAGTATCAGACAGGAACAACGAGATCGCGAGCTATATGCGGTTCGCTATAGCGAGCCGTCGTTCGGATCACAGGGACAGCGTAGCAGGAAGGCCGTGAGAGTTGCCATGTCGCACGGTTTGTGTGGGATGCCGCGATGAGTGAGATTTCTTGGTTGTGGAGAACCCTGAAAGAAGAAGTTCTTGCCAGTGTGACTTTCAGATCCAAACTCCAATGGCTCCACTACCGAACCTAGTCCTAGTCATCGAAGGCAAACTAGACTTTTGTTAGAGCCGGTGATAGAATCCTGAATAAGGTGCATCGTCCGTAGCGATGATATGCAGTGAAATGCGATCGATTCAGCCTTTTTCTCTTAATACGGTCAGGTATCGCCAGCTCCTCTAACGACTTTTCTTATTGTGATATAGTAGTATACCTCAATTATACATGATCGTTTGAGATGTAAATTGCTTCGCCAAATCGATCCAGCCTCATCACACTTTTCTTCTTTTCGAGCAGATCAAACGCTTTGATCTCCGCACCCTGTCTGCCGAAGAAGGCGTTTAGAACATTAGTGGCTCATCTCCCCGCAATCTCCAATCCTGTGAAGAAAAAGACGAAGAATCGACGCCTCCTTTTGTGCTTCCAGCGAGCTACTCAGCTGTCATCTATCAAAAGTCGAACATCTTGCCCCTTTCCTCTCATCTCCCTCTCCTCGCAAAGTGGTAAATACCCACCTTTATCTCAGCAACCAGGACGTCCCTCCGGTCTCTTCCTTGAATCCGTTGCCGCGAAGGTCACCCACACAGTCTGGCCGAGTCTGAGCGAAGGCGAGAATCAGCATATCAAGCACCCCTCTCTCTCCACAGCATCTCCACTTGCTCCATACACCGAGGTAGAGCTGCAGTAGAACTCCATCTCACTCGTGCTGCTTCAGTAGTGGTCGTCGTAGAGATAGAAGGACAAGCCAGCCAGCAGGATATTCGAATTGTCGCAGTCCTCAAATCTCCCCAAGTCCTTGACAGATCCCGAGCCGAGTCAGAAAATCTGGGGGACCCCAACATCTCGGACAAGCACGGTCCGATTTAGCAGCGAAGCAGCATTGCCATTGGGCGCTGGATCCATTTGTGCCCCAAATCTCCCCCAGCCGTTGGAAGTGCAAAGTGCGACTCCCCCAGCAAGCAGCGAGCTGCAACGCGCGCCTTTAACTTTGGGCCTCCGATCAAATCAATCGAACTGATCCTCCAACAGGCACCGCAGCTGCCTCCACAGTGCCTCGGACTGCCCATTGCACAAGCACTTCTGGCTCAACTGCACCACCGTGATGCCCTGCGCCGTGCGTTTCTGGTGCGCTTTATGATGTGACGATCTCATTTGCTCGTCAAAATCTCTTTCCCTGGGTTGTCTTCTGGACCGCCATGTCAGCCAGACCTTTACAGGTTGGCATCGACCGACTCCCAGCACGCCGGCTGTCGAACGAACCACGAGAATCAATGAATTGCAAATCGTGTCGGAAGCGGAAGGTTGGTGCTTCCAGTATACGAACGGCGATTCTTGAACGCGCTGACTTGGTGGTGTTGTATAGATCAAGTGCAATCGGCTGCGGCCGACTTGCGAGGCTTGTCAGGTCTTCCAGTGCCCATGTATCTATGGTGAGCAACAACACCGAAGTATACCGCGAACTTGTTCTTTTGGAGTGCTAACTGGAGCCACAGATGCGGTCCCAAAGAAACGAGGACCAAAAACAGATGTTTTGGAGGCTTTGCTAAAGAGAGTGGACGGGCTGGAGCGACGCTTGAAGGACGAGAAGAAGTCGACGTCGCAATCCCCAAATAACGAGACTGGATCCGCCACTCTCGACAACGCCGAAAAAGAAAGCCCAGAAAGTAACGACTCAAAGCCCAAGAGGCCGCAGCTCGATAACACTATTGTATCCGATGAAACAGCAGTCTATTCACCTACTCCCACAAGGTGCGCGATTATCTCCATCGCGGCAGAAGCGACAATATACTGACCGTGCCTGCCAGTGAACCTTCCCCTCTTGCCGTGCAACCCGACGTCCTTCTCGATACCTTCTTTACGCGCTGTCATGGCAAACCTTTCCACATTATCGATGAAGCCACTATTCGACAGCGCATACAACTCAACCAAATTCCCTCATACCTTGTTTTCGCTATATATGCTGTTAGCTCGAGGTGGGTGAATCTAAATGCGGGGAAGAATGGAAATAACTGACGATAATAGATTTGCTGCACACCCAAGTGGCTACCATGCGTCGGTGCGGATGAGCGAAGACTACGCAATGCGAGCGAGGACAGAATTGGATATAGATGATCCTTCAATGGATACTTTACAAACCCTCCTGCTGCTAGAAGTTGCCTTTACGGCGGCAGGGAAGGGGAAGAAGGCGTATATGATGCTTTGTGGGTATACCAGTTCATATGCAGGTGTTATTGTACTGACTTTGGCCAGCGAGTGGAATTGGAATGGCAGTGGCCCTCGAACTACACCGAGAGTTTGACAACAAGCACCGCCTCACACCTGTCGAACGCGAAATAAGGAGGAGGCTATTTTGGACGTGCTACCTGATGGATAGATTCACAGCTTGCGGCTCGAAGCGACCTTGTCTGATCTCAGATAAATCGATTGTTCTCAAACTGCCATCGTGGTCCCCAAATGCTGGTGGTCTACCAGTCGAAGGAGAGTTCTTCCAAAATGGATCGAATTTGCAATACCACTCAGCAACAGGAAAGAAAAGTCAAGGAAGCAGTGGCATGCTTCTTGACATTGTGCGAATACTTGGAATCACGAATCGATATCTGGCAGCGGGTGGAGTGAAAGGTGACTCTCACTTTCCATGGCATTCATTGTCGAATTTGTCCAAGATTCGACAAGATCTGGATATCTGGGCTTCTGGAACGCAGGATGTATTTTCCTCGGTCGACACACTTTTTGGCCAACCGGACAGCACAACTCTCGTTTTGAGCAAGCTGATTTATCACTTGATTCATTGTTTGATCTATCGCCCTTTTTTGCCTATTGACTTGGCAGAATTGGCAGGAAACGGCCAGCAACAGTCATGGCAGATCGAGGCTACAAACCTGTGCTTCTTACACGCAAATGCTATTGCTGAGCTAGTGGAACTGGGTAAGATTCTCACTCCGAGATTTGGGACAAAGCTGACCATAGCAGGAAAACAATCCGCGACCATAGAATGGCCTGCATTTGTGGGGTACTGCATATGTACTGCAGGAACTGTTCATGTTCACGGGGCACATTACAAAGGAGGACGAGAAGGAGAAGTATTTTCAGCTTCAGCGGACTTTTTATCTAGAGAGATGCACCAACTCTCGGAACTTCGATTTGCCTGGGCTTCGGTTCAGCATCAGCGAGATACCCTACAGACAATTTACGGATGCCATTCCGAGCTTGTCAAAGCTCTTGCAACCAACCCGATGCGATACTCGCCTGTTTTTCACCTCGAAGATTTCTTTGATAGGTATAGCGATCTTGGACATTCCTTCGATGGCGCACACCTCCATCTCGCAGATATCGTTGTTGATCCGCAAGATCCATATCAAGGTCATGACCTTTATGCTCCCCGTCCCCGAAATGGATCAATCGCACCCAATGCACCTAATGGGCCCGTTGAGCCGTCCGCAGCCACCAATCCCTCTACGAAACGCAAAGCTTCAACAACAGGTAGAAAAAAGCATGAGACGCTGAAGCTCAATCACAGAGCAAACAGCAACCCAGGACCAAGTTCAGCCTCGAATCCCGAACCAGGATCAGCTCAGATGCCACCTCCGAATGGCATGTCCATGTCTGAGGCCAATCTGACTATGCATCAGCAGCAGGTGATGGATCCAAATGCACCGCCATTAACGCCTTTCCCTCAACAACAACAACAACCCGGATCGATGCCTAATCTATCCCAGACACCATTTTCCCCACCTTATGTATTCTCGTCCTTAAATGCCATGCCGCCAAATGAGCCTTACGATCCAATGTTTGGCATGCCTCAGATGGCGTATGGATATGGCAACGGCATGATGATGTCTGGAATGAGCGGAATGGTTGGCGTAAATGAGGGAATGACCCCTGGAGGAAGAAGCAACAACGAAAGCACGGGGACCAACGAGGGAGAGAAGGACCCGTTCTTGAGCTTGTTGGAGCAATTGGCCGAGAATGAACATTCAAGAGGCGGGCCAAGCGAATTGGACTTCTTCTTGAGTGGAGGCACCGGCTAAAAGGTCAAGACGAATTGAAGCAAAAATCTCAACAGCAAGAACGCCGACCGAATCTGAAAGCCAGAGCTAGAGCTGGGCGACCGGTATGAGAGGCGAATACAACGGCTATTGGCCGACGCAACAGAATGTCAACACATAATGTTGCCAACAGTACAACAACAGAAGATAAGCAACGACAACATATTTTGGCGACAACCCTGAGGACAGGACAGGCCATAGTCGTCACTTAATCAACATCTACACGAAAGGTGCTTATATTCAAGCCCCAAGTTTCTAGAACGAGCGAATTTTTTGAATCAATGCAGCGAAAGGATCAGGTGTGTGTGTCAAATTCATTGCTAGGCGTTCTGCTTTTTCTGGTGCGATGCTTCAACAGGAGCCAAATCTGGCAAGCATTTTGCGGGACAGCAAAGATAGGATGTGATGGGAGAATTTGTGGATAGGAAGCAGCATGTTGCATACCAAAGTACAGTGTTTCAGGGTGAAAAGGAGAGACAGGTAAATGGGACGGAATTAGGACGGGAAAGGAACGCAGGGATTGTGTATGCCCCGAGTAGCTGGCCTCGTAGGATATATTGAAAACGATAGGTATAAATAGTATTGTAATAGCTCATGCAATGATAGACGTGGACGTCCATATGCATTTTATCTGATATAAGCATGCAAGTGATTGATTGTGGGGTTGTGGTACGTACCTGAAGGACAGGTGCGACTCGCTTATTGGTTTTTGGTGCTGTGAAGCACACAGATGGCACTGTATGACATATCAACCAACGAGTTCTCCGGTGGTCACTATTTCCAGCTACAAATCTACTTCTGCCTCTCCTCGGTATCAGATTAATTGAGTTTGATTTGTGAAAGGATATAAATAAATATCACGTGACATATGCCCTGAATCAGAAAATCAGGGTTCGTCCCTCACCTTGCCCTTGCTCGGCGAGCTTGAGTCCACTTGACAGTCTTGAGTCATTATTCTTCCCGAGCCCAGAGCTGCGGGTCTGGCACCGACCGTTCTAATGCCAGCTTTTTATAGTTCGTGTAGCTCTAACTGTTCTCATGTTTTGTCTTTGCGGTCTTGTGCAGCTTTCATGTATCTTTGAAGTTTTCTAATCTTTTCAACAGATCCTTCCTTACATAGGTGGTCATATGAGATGTTGTTTACTTTACCTAGACTCCGTACTGTACCAATGTTGTTAAGGAGAGGGGACCATGGTCGATCGCGGGGTAGAAAAGCCACCATTACCGCCAAAACCCAGAGGGCCAATGAATCCCGATTCCGCTTTCCAGCGACGAGGAGTGTTATCGAGGGAGGATGTTGGTTGTGGTGATGGTGATGATGGAGGGGACTGGAGCTTCTTTCTTCGCTGTTTCCTTCGGGCCGTCGTTACTTTTTTGTTGTTTTCTGGATGTTGTTATTTTCGCTTGCAAGTTCCCTTTCTCCTTCTTGCTCCTGTGGTGATCTCTCCCTACGCATTATTGTAATCTGAGAGAGTTCCTCCTCCTTGTTCGGCAGAGATAAAGTGATGTGGAAATAGACTTGAGACGAACTTTACTTCCCTCCCACTTCCACTCCATCTCTCCTCAAACCTTCTTGTCACTCTACCCAATCAATCGCATCTCTCGCTCGTTCCGATTTTGTAGCGAAAGATAGCTCGATGGGATGCGGTTAGCGAGTCGCCAAGTCCTGCGTCATTCGGCGCCGGGGGGCGCTGTTCTTGGACGATCGCTGCTACGTCTGTGTCTTTCCGCTCCTCCACCTGAGCACCTCTCGCATCGAGTCAAGATCCTGTTGGGTCGAAGGGGCCGGAACGAATGGGGTGGCCCAGAGAACGCGTTTGCCCCAGATCATTGCGAGCAGGATGGGGAATGCGGGTGGTGCAGGGAAAGAGAGAAAGATTTGCAATCGAGACATGGGCGCCGTCGTTTTCTTCTACCTCTTCGTCTTCTGTTCTTCGCATCCTGTTCTGTGGTTTGCTTCTTGTCTCACTACTTTTCCCTTGTTACTGCTCCATTGTTTATGCGAGTACAGTAAACCACTACTGCTATACTACGACGATGATAGCTTCAAGCCTTCTGATTCGGTAATTAGCTAGTATATTGAAGCTAAGGTTAGGATAGCAAAGTTGACAAATTGGCCTGTCCATCTGTCCATCCGAAGGCCGGCGTATCTCGAGTGTATCCTCAATAAACGCATCCATACTCAATGGCTCCGTCCCGCAGACGCCGAAGACGATGACTTGAACACCAGCAACACGAAAACCTCGAATTCTCATTAAAAACTACACACATCGATGGCGGAAGCCTCCTCCTCCAGCGCGAACAATACGCGTGGGGATTCCATCTTCATCGTCACTCTCACAACCATCATATTCACTACTGTCTTTGTTGTCGGCCGCCTGATCAGTCGCTTTGCGCTCGTACGCAGTCGAACATGGGATGATTGGTTTATTATCGTGGCATACTTGCTTGCTTTTGGTCTCTCGTTTGCCATTTGTTTTAGTGCGAGGAGGGGTTTGGGAAGGAGGGATGAGGATATCAAGGATGAGTGGCTCTCGGCTCTGCACAGTTCGCAATATGCATTTACAATTCTTTATGTAAGTTCTGCTATTGTTCCTCAATATATGGTATAGGATGGTGCTGACATGTTTTAGAATCCGGCCTTAATGGCTACCAAGACCTCGATTTTGATCTTTTACCTTCGCATGTCTAAAAATACACAGAAACTCCTTCGAATCGCCTCGTATGCGACACTAGGCTTGGTCAATGTATCCGGAGTTGTCCTGACCTTTTTGAATGCTTTTCAGTGCAGCCCGCCTCGCGCTGCCTACGATGCCATCAAGAACAATGGAAGTTGTCTCAACATCATTACGCTGTATCTTTGCTCATCTCCGGTCAACATCATTTGCAACCTCGCAATTCTGGTTCTTCCAATACCGGTCCTTACTGGAATGCGATTGCCTGATCGACAAAAGACCGTGCTGGTTTTTACCTTTGCGTTGGGAATTTTCGTCACGATAGTCGATGTGGTCCGGATCTACTACCTTCAGAGGGCAGTTGATAATCAAGTCTCAACAGTCGAAAGATTTGATTCCACGACAAACTTCTCCTTCAATGCTAGCTTCTCATTCATGTGGTCAGCAGTGGAGGTTAATGTGGGTATCATCTGTGCTTGCATTCCGACCCTGAAGCCATTGATCAAGAAGATTCTGCCTTCAATGATTACCGATCGCTCAAGGACGAACAGCGCGACCGAGAAGACGTCGAATTCTTCTCAACTTACTTCCGACAATAATGCTGCTCCACCTCCAGATCAACCGTCTTCTCCGACGCAACTCATTTCACCCCCTGCTACACATACTGAGCCACCACAAGAAACTCAGCTGGATATGATGGATTTCTTGACGACTCCGGAAGATGGCATGAACAGAACAATGACAGCTGCTACAGCGACGACAGAAAATACAGTCTACTTTGGGTTCGTCAATATGCGTAAACCCAAGAGTATGCTCAAGATTCGGGGGAAGGAAGCCTTCAAGTACTGCCTTACTGTTACGATTCTGTTTTTTCTTTGGGGATTCTCGTACGGCCTACTGAATACTCTCAATAATGAGATATCAGCAATTGCTGGACAAAGTACTGCACAAACCTTGGGCTTGACAACAGCTTACTTTGGCGCCTACTTTTTCGGTGCATTGACAGTCGGTCAATGGATCCTTCGCCATGCTGGCTTCAAGGCAACATTCATAGTCGGTCTCTGCATCTATGGAACCGGCACTTTGATGTTTTGGCCTTCCGCTGTCCTTCTCTCATTTCCTGGCTTCGTGCTCTCAAACTTCGTCGTAGCATTTGGTCTCTCTATCCTCGAAACCGCCGCAAACCCTTTCATTGCACTCTGTGGCCCAGCACAATACTCTGAATACAGACTTCTTATCGCTCAAGGTGTCCAAGGTATCGGCAGTGTGCTCTCACAACTTCTGGCGCAACGCGTCCTCTTCCGTAGCGTCGTCTCGGAAAGAGAGGCATCTCTTCTCGACGTTCAATGGACCTACTTGGGCATCGCACTCTTCGACGTAATGCTTGCTCTTTTCTTCTACTACATGCCCTTGCCCGAAGCATCGGATCCCGAACTCGCTGAACAAGCCTCAGATGCTAACATTTACTCTTCCCAATCTGTCACCCTCTTCCCTAAGAAGATCAAATCCAAATTCAACCCAAAACTCCCGCTTATCTACACCACCCTAGCCCTAGGCGTTTTCGCCCAATTCTGCTACGTAGCCGCTCAAGAAAGCACATCCGTCTGGATTGCGCCTTTGTTGCGCTCTCTCTCCATGTCATCCCGCACGAACCTCTACTTGTCTCCATCAGACTACGTCCTAGTCGGTCACGCCGCCTTCGCCATCGCCCGCTTCCTCTTCGCCTTCCTCTGTCTCATCATCGCGCCACGAATCCTTCTCCTTCTCACCCTCCTCGGCTGTCTCATCTTCGCCATTCTTACCATGTCAGTTCACGGTTTGACAGGCAACGGCATCTCCGCCTTCGTCATCATGTTCTTTTTCTTCGAAGGTCCAGTCTGGCCACTCATCTTCGCAATCGCATTGCGCGGTATGGGGAAACACACCAAACTCGCTGCGGCTTGCATTACCGCCAGCGCGAGCGGCGGCGGGATTTTTCCATTCGTGATGTGGGGCGTGCAGAAATTGGGGAGGAGCGTGCAGTTTTCGTATGTAGTTAATGTAGCGCTGTTTGCGGGCGCGTGTGTATTTCCACTTTATTTGAATGTGAGTAAGGAGGCAAGAGTGCAGGTGAGGTTGAGGGACTTTGATGAGGATTTGGCGTTGCCAAGACATGAGGATAGTGATGGCAGCAATGGTCGTGGTAATAGTGGGAGGGAAACACCGATTAGAAGGTTGAGTAGGAGGTTTAGTGTTATTTTTGCGAAGATCGGGGGGCACGCTGGCGGGAAACAGTCGTTTGATGAACAGCCGGTTATTGAGCATAGGGAGGTTGGGAGGACGAGAGGGGATGAGGAGAAGGGCGTTGAAAGTGGTGGTGCTGCTGGTGTTAGTGATGGAGGTGGTAGGGGAAGAGGAGTGGAGGACGGGTATTCGAGGGATTTTGCGAGGCAGCCGGTGAAGGAAGGTGATGTTACTGCTGCTGCTGCTGCTGATGGCGATAGTGGTGTAGTAAGTAGTGCTATTGGTAGTGGGAATTCAAACGGGAGTGGAAGGGATAATGAAGGTAGAGGAAGGGATAGTGGTGTGAATACGGATTTAAGCGCGGAGGATAGGATATGGGAGAGTTGGGAGAGGGATTTAAGTCCGAGGGGGATGAAATGAGAAATGAGGGTGTGTGCCTCTTTTTTTGTGATATTTGCGATTTAGCGGCATTTGGGTTTGGCGCATTTTTGGGGGTGTTTTAAAAATGGACTGAGATTATTTTGAGGGTCTCGAGAGGGAGATGATGCTTGTTAGGTAGGGAGATGCGTAATGGTGAATGGATGTATGAATGGATGAATTGATGGATGGATGAGTACTTCATCATATCATTTTTTATATGTCGTTTCTAGATGTATGTATTGTATTGTATGTATACCTAGCGAGCCATAGCGCAAGCGAATGAACGCATATTGAAATCAAATCTTAAAGGTCTAGAAGATCAGCCTGCTTTTGTGCACCAGATTGGTTTTCCTCGATGATTGCTTGAGTACGAAGGATATCTCGTTTCATCTTCATCTCTTCTCTCCCCCATTTATCCTCCACCTTTCACCTCACCTCTAGGCTCCTCTCCTTCTATCTTCATCTTCCTCCACACTCACTTTCCCCCTCTACTCTTTTTTTTTTAGCTCCTCACACTGCTTCGTTCACCTTCCTCTTTCCTCCCCTTTTCCTCATTTTCCCTCCCGTTCATATCCTCTCTTCCCCTCCCCTTTCCCCTTCTCACTTCAACATTGAGGTAGGTAGGCAATACAAAACATACCTCTACCCATCCACGTCTTTTCCTAAATCCACAAACAAGACAATCCTAACCAAGACACTATGGCTCTTCATGTTACGAAAGGGGAGAGAATGAGCGGGTTTGGATGTTAGTGAGGTTGGTTTGTACTTTCGATCGAATGGCATTGCCGAGTTTCAACGTAATTACTGTACAAGTTTGTTGTCGATTCTTCAGTCGCTTTCTTGGCAGCGACCAATTCCAGCATCATCGCAACTAAGATTGCAATATGGACCAGCAACGAATTCAATCAAGGATTGCTCATTGAGGACTCGACATTGAAATTTCGGGTTCTGTCCTTCCATGTAGGCTGCGGCACAGGGCCCCCTGGAGCCTCATGGCCATGTTCGCCCCAACCCATGGAGTGAACAGAGCGAGCCACTCCGATCTATGGGGTGGAGTGGGGCCAAATACTCCATGAATTTATACATTCTTGCCGCAGCTTACTTCCATGGTGACAGGGTAATCGCTGATTGACGAGATATTAGGAAAATCTGGGTGGATGGGTGGCCTAGGTGCGTTGGTGTACTGTTGTCGGGAGGAATTATGGAGGTTTTAGGATGTGAACTTGATAAGTGCGATCGATTGTGCTTGTTGTGAATGAAAGGTGAGAAGGAGACGAAGCAAGCATGATGCATAAACTGATTTGATTGAGAGAGAGTTAAGAGGAAGGGTAGAAGGGTATATATAGTTCTTTTGGATGGTCATGGATGGGACTTCATTCGCATATCAAGATTAACAAGCTTGTAGATGATATGCCTGAGAAGTGGTTTTCTAATACAATCAAGCGTGGTGACGGGACAGAGGATGAAAATAAGATGTCAAGAAGGGTTAATGTGCATAAGAAGGAAATGATAAGTTTGATTTAGAAGAATTCAAGGAAGGTGTGGGTTTTTCGATGGGTATCTCGGTGTGGTTAAGAACTCGATAAGAAGTGATGGGGAAGAAAGTTCGATAACGAATGAACCTTTGACAGTGATATACACTGACGAAATATTCTTGAAACTATTGTGAATTTGTGCTACACCACTGACGTTTGGTGACATTTTGGTGTTGAATGGAAGAACTCAAGAAATAGATTTGACAAGATAGACTGGTTGGTGCACAGAGAAGTCTGTTGACGGGAGGAGTGTAGACTGAAGGATTAATGGTCGAAGGAATGAAGACAGCTGATGAAGTGCTGTAGAAGTATTGTATGCTTGACGTAAGGTTTGGGGTTTGCTGTTGGAAAAGTTAAAGAAGAGAATCCTGTAACTTGGGTGTGAATTGGTTTGTGATGTGTCGAGGAGAGGTCAGAGGGTAGGCGACGGGATAATCGCTCCGCGTACAAAGAAAGAATGCAAAAAAGAGACTCTCAACTTCATCCCGAATGGTGAAAAGATGAGCTACTATACAATTCTAGCTCCACCAAATTCACCGAGGAGGAAGAAGAACAATATTGTGCTTTACATGAAAGACTAGATTGACCGTCCTCCCCTCCTCCGGAATCGTCCTGAGAAGATTTCCACCCTCCCCGACTAGAGGAGTTGTGCTTAAGAACACAAAGATGCGCAATGCAAGTAAAAATGCTGACAGCTCCAAGGTATGGTCCTCACATGCAGTCAGGACAGGGCAGCCGCAGCTACTGAACCAACTCAACTAACAGAATCTGTCCCTTACCTTGAGCCCAGCTGTCTTGTGATTATCCCCAATCTACTTCAATGTTCTGCAAACCAAAGAATACGCGCATAACCGTAAGGTTTCAACAATAAAGCTTTGCTGCCACAAACCCTTGAAGGCAGGCCTCTGCTTGTGTAACCTCATCGCCAAACACATATACCCGGTCCGGTGTAGCATCACGCCCCCTCCTCTCGCCGCTCTCCCTGAAATCTCTGCTCACAACGGCGGCGATAGATCTGCATCTTGCACTCGATGGATACCGCGATGCAGGTAAGGCGATGCGCTGTTCGCTGTTGGCCCTTCGCTATGACTGTCGTCCCACTGTTGTCGGTTGTTTGTGGAAGGTTGGCCTCGTTGGCTCGGTTAGAATGCAGTATGGAAGGGGAGTTGTTCCTGACCGCTCTCTGGCGGGTGGCCAACAGTGGCATTCAGCGGCCTGCTCATTCCCCACACCACACTCACCTACACTGCTATTTTCAGCCTTGGCACATCCCCTAGCGCAGTCGGTTAATTTTTTGGGGCAGGGCACTAGAAACTTTCTCCCTCCAGCTGCGACCGAATCTTTCTCCTTCCTCCGACACCAACAATCAACTGTCAATCTCACTTCTCCAAACTGCCAGCAAAGTATCAAATCGTTGCTAATTCCCCCCTTTAACAAACTTTCTCTGCTGCCTTTCTTGCGCAGCAATTCAATCGGTCTTTTTCCCTAAACAAAGGTGTGTTTTGCCCCTCCTTGCACCATATGAGCCCTAGCTTTTGCCCCGCCTTGAACTTCAATGAATGCGAGTTCAAACCAGCAGGAGGCTCAGGCAGCCTTTGCAGACTGTTTAATGTCTTTCAAATAATGCTAACCACCGTCTTTTGGATATTAGAAACCTCTCTTCAGTCGACAAGATGGATTCCTATGGTGGACAAACTTCCGGTGCTGGTGGACGTGGATGCTACAACTGTGAGTTACACCGGTCCTTCGTCCTCTTCTCAGCACATTTCTGCGCTCCCACATTGTTACAACCAACAAAATCGGTCTGCGGCAGTGCTTGTCTTCAATTCCCGCCTGTTTGCCACCAATGGCTCGATCCACACCTGATCATCGCACTGCCAAGTGGAATATATCGCTCCTGCACGCTCTACACATCATCAGCTCTAGCAGCTTGGTTCTGCGACTACAAAAATTCTGTAAACTTGAAATACATGATTGATCTTTTGCTGACTTTAAAATTCCAGGTGGCGATGCTTCTCACCAAGTAGGCACACTCGCAGATTTCTTCGCTGTTCTCCCCACTGACTCGTAATTTAGGCTCGCGACTGCCCAACCCGAGGCCCAGCTAAGTGGTAAGTACATTCTCCATCTTCGTGTTCTGTTGGACACATTTGACTAACTTGGACTAGCTACAACTGTGGCGGTGAGTGACGTTGATAGCAAGATTTGGCGTGAACAGCAAACTGATTCGATTTTCCCCATCTCAGGTGAAGGACACATGAGTACGTTTCCTGTTCCGTATATTTGATTCAAGACTGACCATTTCCAGGCCGTGAGTGCCCAGAGGGTCCAAAGGACAAGACCTGCTACAAGTGCGGTCAACCTGGCCACATCTCCCGTGATTGCGCCAACCCATCCGCGGAGGGCGCTGGTGGCCGTTCCGGTGGATACGGTGGTGGATCTCAAGAGTGCTACAAGGTGAGAATCTACTTTCAAACCAGACCGATCTCTTTTTAACAACATAAATAGTGCGGAAAGGTCGGCCACATCGCCCGTAACTGCCCAGAGGCTGGTGCCGGTGGATACGGACAAGGCCAAGGAGGATACGGTGGTGGATATGGAGGTCAGCAAGGTGGTTTCGGTGGACGTGGTGGTGGTGGACAAACCTGCTACTCCTGCGGTGGTTACGGACATATGTCTCGTAAGTCACCTAGTGAAAATTCGTTCGATCTCAACTAACCTGCGTAGGTGACTGCACCCAAGGTCAAAAGTGCTACAACTGTGGCGAAGTTGGCCATCTCTCCCGAGACTGCCCATCTGAGACTACCAGCGAGCGAACTTGCTACAAGTGCAAGCAACCTGGTCACGTCCAGGCTCAATGCCCAAACTAAGTCCTCCTCGCCAACCAAGATACATTGAGGACCGGACCCTATGACTGTACGAGAAGCCTTCCGAGATACCATGCATACGAATTTTACAGAAACCCCGAGCGTTTGGCAAGGGTGGTGGTGGAAATGCAGACAACCAACGAGCTGATTTGAGGATTTGCGGAAAGAGAAAAGCGACCTACGGCCTTCATTGTACTTGTATCTCTTGCGAGACTTTTTACACCATTTTCCTTTTTTTGTCGTCGCCCAACACAACCGATAATTCCTTGCTCGTTGGAGTTTGGTTGCATACGATTCATCCCAAAAACGATTTTCCTATTCTCTTGAAACCTAACGATTTTTGACGATTCTTTTACTGGAGTCTATCTGCATGGATCCGCGGGCATCTTTGAGGTCACCAAAAAAGTTACTTTGCGTTTTTTTTCCTCGACGGAGTTCTCGACGACCGATCCTCTGGGTGGTAGCGGCATACAAAAGTTTATGCGACCGCGGCCAACAAAAAGGTGTGGACAGACAGAATGCTGATTTGGGTTGTTCATTTGGATGCTCCTTTGGTGGACAGATAGATACCTGAACAGCTGATGGACAGAGACATGACATTCAGAGGAACCCAGATAGTTCGTCGAAATGAATGGTCTTGCAAAGCAATATTCAGTGTTGCGGCTTCGATTGTGAATGTGAACGTGAATGTGAGACGTGACGAGAGATCTGATTTGGAGCTGACGTGTTTTCTTGGGAAGCTTGTTGCTGCTCAGGAGAGGCTTCTTCAACTCTACCCAAAGGACGTCGAATGTGCATTTGAACAAAATCTAAAATAAGATTTCGTTTCTCCGACATTTTGAAATGACATCTTGAGTGGGCCATCCCCTCCACCCAAAGTACATGCTTGTTGCTTGCAAATTGTGAAGTTGTGAGGGTTTGAGGAGGGAATGACCTCGGAGCTGTCTGAAAGCGGATCGCCACTTGTGTCCTTGATTGGCCAGCCACGTCTCCCTGTTCATCCTTCATCCGCATGAGCAGGTCCTGGGAAACACGCGAAGAATAAATAATAATATTACCAAGTCGCGACAACAACCAGCCCAAGTCACCATAACGATACTCTACAACTTTCTAATCTCCAGCCTGCCCTCGCGACATCGCTAATTCACGAAGGGGACCTATTGGACTAGAACCAGATCGCCAGATACCCCCAGTAACCTTAACTTTAATTTAGCATCACGAACTTAGACGGCCTTCCCAACTGATCGATCACATTGCGTTCCTAACAGCTTTGACCATCTGGAAATTGCGACGCTATTCAAGCACTTGAAGAGGGGTGGACTATTCTTTTGAAAAGGGGACTCGATGGTTTTGCTACAGTTGTGGACTGCTCGACTCCCGTCAATTCACAACCCGGACTGCGATCACGATTTTGGAACTGGGGGACCATAATAGGATAGGGGGGGTTCTGATTCTACAACAACAGCGGACGGCCATCACATACACGCAAAGATGGCGGGAGGAAATATCAAGGTCGTGGTGAGATGTCGGCCTTTTAACGGCAGAGGTATGTATCGGAAGCTCCATATTCTCGAGTTCGGACAGAGAGTTTGGACGGGGAATGGATTGAGCTGGTAGCTGACACCCAACCCCCCTCACTAGAAATGGACCGTGGAGCAAAATGTATCGTCCAGATGCGCGATAGCCAAACCGTTCTCATCCCACCACCAGGCAAAGAAGAACCACGGCGCGGTGGAAAAGGAGGAGCAGCGGGGGACTCGGAACAGAAAGTATTCGCATTCGACAAATCATACTGGTCCTTCGATCGCAAAGACGACAACTACGCCGGGCAAGATGATCTGCACAATGATCTGGGCAAACCGTTGCTGGATAATGCGTTTCAGGGATATAACAACTGTATCTTTGCGTATGGTCAGACGGGTTCTGGAAAGAGTTATAGTATGATGGGTTATGGATCCGAAGCTGGTGTCATCCCGAAGATTTGTCAGGATATGTTTACCCGCATTACGGAGTTACAGGAGCAGAAGAGTTGGAGGTGTACGGTGGAAGTGTCATACTTGGAAATTTATAACGAGAGGGTCAGAGATTTGCTGAATCCTTCGACGAAGGGGAATTTGAAGGTCAGAGAACATCCGTCAACTGGACCGTATGTGGAAGATCTGGCGAAGTTGGTCGTGAGCAGTTTCAACGAGATCGAGCATTTGATGGACGAGGGTAACAAAGCGAGAACGGTTGCGGCGACAAATATGAACGAGACGAGTAGTCGAAGTCACGCCGTTTTCACCCTGACACTCACACAAAAGAAGTTGGATACGGACACGAATTTGGCTATGGAAAAGGTGGCTAAGATCAGTTTGGTTGATTTGGCTGGTTCGGAGAGAGCTCAATCTACAGGTGCAACAGGAGCTAGATTGAAGGAAGGTGCCGAAATCAACAGATCCTTGTCGACCTTGGGTCGCGTCATTGCAGCTCTTGCGGACCTTTCAGAAGGCAAAAAGAAGAAGGCTGCAAAAGGTGCAGGTCAAGTACCCTACCGAGACAGTGTTTTGACCTGGCTTTTGAAGGATTCGCTGGGAGGAAACAGCATGACGGCCATGATTGCAGCTATCAGTCCTGCAGATATCAATTACGATGAAACGCTCAGTACTCTTCGTTACGCAGATAGTGCGAAGAGAATTAAGAATCACGCTGTTGTGAACGAAGACGCGAACGCAAGAATGATTCGTGAGTTGAAAGAGGAGCTGGCTTCTCTACGGAGTAAACTAAGTGGTGGTGGTGGACCGGCGGAAGAGGTGTATGCTGAGGGTACGCCGTTAGAGAAGCAAATCGTGAGCTTTGTGCAACCGGATGGAACGGTCAAGAAGGTTTCCAAAGCAGAGATTGCGGAACAGCTAAATCAAAGTGAGAAGCTTTACACGGATCTAAATCAGACTTGGGAGGAGAAGTTGCAGAAGACCGAGGAGATTCACAAGGAGCGTGAAGCTGCTTTGGAAGAGCTGGGAATCAGTATTGAAAAGGGATTTGTGGGTCTGCACACGCCCAAGAAAATGCCCCATCTCGTCAATTTATCAGATGACCCTCTGCTGGCCGAATGTTTGGTCTATAATCTCAAACCTGGGACGACGACTGTTGGCAACGTCGATACAAATGCCGCAAATACCACAGAAATCCGGCTGAATGGTAGTCGGATTTTGCATGAGCACTGCGCGTTCGAAAATGTAGACAATATTGTCACTCTTGTTCCACGGGAAGGTGCCTCAGTAATGGTTAATGGCAAACGAATAGAGGAGCCCAAGCGACTACGGAGTGGTTATAGGGTTATTCTTGGTGATTTCCATATCTTCCGATTCAATCATCCCATGGAGGCACGAGAGGAGAGAGCAGCCCAAAGTTCATTACGACATTCAATCGTGGCAAGCCAACTGGAAGATTACGCAAAGCCATCACCTTCTCCAAGTCCCCGACCCGGCCACGAGCGCTCGTACAGTAAAGCAATCTCAGAAGCAGAGTGGGATGTCAGTCGTCCGGATTCTCCGATGCCATTTCGGAATGGACGAGATTCAGATTGGTCGTTTGCTAGGAGAGAAGCGGCAGGTGCCATTCTTGGTCCTGACCAGAAGATTGCTGGCCTCACTGATGAAGAGCTTAACATTCTCTTTGAGGATGTGCAAAAGGCCAGGGCTGAGCGTGCAGGTCGAGAAATGGACGATGACACGGATTCGGTCACTTCGTATCCTATCAGGGAGAAGTACTTATCGAATGGGACTCTGGACAATTTCTCACTCGACACGGCTCTGACAATGCCTTCAACGCCAAAACACGGCGAGGTTGAAGACAAGATGAGAGAAGTCAGAGAGGAAATGCAAGGTCAGCTGGACAAGCAGAAGGAAGAATACCAGGACCAACTGAAATCTGCTGAGATTGCAAATGTAGAGGTCGAGGAGATCCGGAAAGAAAAGGCCAGGATGGAGGACAATCTTCGTGATGTCAAAGAGGAGATGCTGAAGCGATTGGAAACGCAACGAGCAGAATACGAAGCCAAACTCCAACAGCTAAGCCCCTCTAGGCCAAAATCTTCAAGTGGACCAGCGCCTCTATCAGAACAAGAAATTGCCATTGCAGAAAAGGTTCTTGAGCATTGGCGAGGTCGGAGATATGTTCGCATGGCAGAAGCAGTACTTCAGTCTGCGGCCAATTTGAAGGAAGCCCAAGTCATGAGCCAAGAGATGGACGAGAGTGTTGTCTTCCAGTTCACCGTGGTTGATGTTGGCCATGACTTATGTTCTTCATACGACATGGTTTTGAATGGCATCTCCAATGAAGGAGACGATTTCTTCCTCGAGGAAACCAAGAAGCCCTGTGTAGGAGTTCGAGTCATTGATTATCGGAATAGTGTCGTTCACCTTTGGAGTCTACAAAAGCTGCAAGAGCGTGTGAGACTCATGAGACAGATGCATCAATACATCGATCGACCAGAATACTTACAACACTTCCAGGACAAGAACTCTATCTATCGGACCTGTTTCGTAGTTAATACTTTTATAGTTATAAACTACTAAAGTACTTAGTAGTTAGTATAGACTTCGACGCGGTCTTATATCGATATAAATTCTACCCTATATTTCTTAAAAGCGTATATAATAGTATATATCTCCTTATTATAGATTTCCTAATTAGCTTCGTTATTTACTAGCACGTGAGAAAAGAATACGATCGGGTACTAGAGCTTATCTAGGTATTATTACGAAAATACTCCTACTATAATTCCGTCGGAAGAGTTAGTTTCTAGCTTTAAGGGGAGTTCGGGCTAGAAGTAGTAGATCTTCTAGACCCTTAGTAGGTAGTTCCTTAGACGTTTAAATACTTCTTTATATTAATTAGTCTATTCGAATAGTAGAGAAGGACGGGTAAGTATCGTAAGGGGAAGTACTATCTTTATAAAGTTCTTAATAAATCCTCTATAAAAGCTATAGAAACCTAAGTAAGATTTTACTATAGTAACGGTTATAGGTCGGGCCTAGTTACGTAAGACTTTCACGTGTTTAGGATCTGTTTCTAAACCTTCGGTAGTAAGGATATACCCTAGATATTTAATTCTTTTAATACTAAATTCGCTCTTCTATATATCGGCTTATAGACCCGCTTCTCGTAAGCGCGTTAGGACCTTTTTAACATATTATTCGCGGACCCTTCAGTTC